>JACXGK010009464.1:0-19958 GCA_016801125.1 Novumbra hubbsi
ATGCAAGTAGTTAAAACAATAATGCTTGAATATGTGGACCCTTTAGCCCATCAAGTGCCCCCTGACTACCAGGGCTGCACCTTTTCTTATTCCAGGGCCCCTCGGTTCCACCTCAACTCACACCAAACCCCAAAGGGAAGGAAGTAGACTGGGGTTTGGTATGTATGTATTAATCAAGAATAGATAGTGGTTGCTAACTTCCAATGTTGGAATTAGTTCCAACTCAAATGTATACACTGTATTGTTAACACTGGACATGAGGCAGTGCAAGTACTATTTTTCTTTCTCAAATCCTATTTTAAACTTCCGAAATAGGAGCTGTGGCACATGGCATAGTGGTCTGAATTGAATGGTTATTGGGTTGGTCTTACATTATATTTATAAATTGGCCGTAGTAAGTTGTAAACAAAGCTCATCCAAATGATCATACCATTAATACTCTGGTATTGCCACGAGGAAAGGTTAAAAGCAGAGCACAATGTCAGAGGTTAACTTGCATATCCTGCTTTTATTGCTCCAGAGGAAGATGCCCGAAAGAAATGGAGAAACCTGAGGGATGTTTTCACAAGGAAAGTGAAAGCTGATAGGATCCGTGGTGCCAAAGGGAAGGTCCTAAAAAAGTGGAGATACAGTGAGTTAATGGCGTTTTTGATCCCATTCATACAGCAAGGCAGAGGCACGGGAGGCAACCACAGCACGGAGGAGTTTGAGGATGTAAAGGACGAGACCACTAGCAACTCCGATGCGCTGATCGATCTGGACGGAAGTGTGATTGACACCAAGATGTCACCGCCCTTTGACAACAACTTGAACGAGATGACGTGGAAAGATTCGTGGCAAACCGCCGGAGAGGGAGACAATGAGGACGAGATGTTTTTCATGAGTCTACTACCTCACCTGAAGAGGTTGCCGTACAAGAAGAAATGCGCAATCAAGCTGAAGTTTCACCAACTGATTCATGATGCGGAATTTGAGGACGCTGACTAGTCTGTGTTTTGTTGATCATTTTTTTGTATTGAGGATTTGTGACTTCTAGGACAGAAGATGCTGTAAATAAATGTTTCATACATTTTTAAAGTGACTATACGTTTCCAAGACTGAAGGCGTCATGTAAAGACTTACACTGGGGACCCTGAGCCCCCTGGAGTTATTTAGTGTTTGAGTACAAAACTGGAAGGAGCTTTTGTTAATAACTGTGACCTGTATTAACAACCTTAAGTTTTTCTTTAGCCAATTATTTGTGGATGGCCGCTGTAAAAATACCATTAATACTTAATTTATACTAACAAATACATGGAGATTGTTCAAAACGTTGAAATGTAATTGTAATTTAGAGATTTATTTGTAAAAAATATTTCATGCATATTAACTTGTATGCTTGTAGGCATAGATAATATGATTCATGTTGTAAGTTGCAGCAAAAACATTTTTTTTAATGATTATGGAACATGCACATCTCATTTGACTTTTGATTTGTCTTTATTTTTTAGAATGTGGTGATTTCTTTCTGCTTTTCACCTTTTTTGTGCAGTCTAATAAAAGTTGTGGTTACACGCTGCCCCATCCATTACTCAGTTTTGAAGTGCTTACATTTTTCTGGATTTTTCAAATGCACAGAAATAACAGAGAGATTCTGAGCAGTGAAATTCGTGCAACATGGCACGTGACATCTATGCAGTAGGCATGAAGTAAAATATAAATACAAAATTGAAAACAAACGTACATAACCATGTAAACTAGCAGCTCCAAAGAGTGTATAAAACATGTATATGGAAAATATGAAAGAAATGTTAAGTATTGAAACTATAAGTGCTGCATTGAATGTGCATATTGAAGTGTTCATATGATCATATATCAATGTTGCTGGTTGAGAAGCCTTATAGCCTGGTGGAAAATACTGTTTGTGAGTCTAGAAGTGTGTGCCCTGATGCTTTGGTAGCAGACCATAGCCTGGGTGGCTGTAGTCTTTTATGATGTTCTTTGCTTACCGAAGTCATCGTGTGTGGTAGGTGCCTAGCACGGAGGAGAGATAGCAACCAGCTATCTGCCCTGGGGGTCTCCGATGTTCAGTGACTTCAAGGCTATGAAGGCTATGATGTTCTAATTGGCATTAGATTTTAAAACAAAATGTATTAAATGTGCTTTTTAGTAGGGTTGACAATTTATAGGAAAAAAGACAAAACGCAATTAGAAATAATTTTGTCACTTTATTCAACCTCTGTAAAAATTCAGACTTTTTGTTCTGTAGGAAAGATGTGATATGTACATAGCAAGTAGTAGATAGAAGTTTTCCTTCATCTGAATGCAGATTTTCCTATTGTTTTAACATTGTGCAATGGTAGGAATCCATTTAAATTCCAGTGAATTCAGGAGGTACACAGAAAATCCAGTTTCAACTATAATTCTGTTCAGTGCCTTTCATGAAAACCTTTTTTTATTGGAAACGCAACTGTAACATTGTTACAAAAACAGGAGACGTCTATACACAGTGTTGTTGGAATCAAATTACTATTATTTTTTACAAATTGCAATATTCTTTTCCAGATAATATGGTTTTTAAATGTAAGATATTACTAGGCAATGATTTTAAGCCCAATGCCTGTATTAAGTAAAACAATGTTATTTTGATTGACTCTGAGGAAGTTTGCATGTTACTTTATTTTTTCTTTTGCATTATTCTTCTTTTACTTTTTCATTTGTGGGTTTTTACATTTGTGTTGTTTTTGACGGTGGTACTTCAAACTTTGCAGGTGTGGGTAGCCCTTACCACATTCAGAGCAAGAGTAAGGTAACTCTCCTGTGTGCACTCTCTGATGAGATGTTAGTTGAACCTTTGCACAGAAGCTTTTTTCACAGTCAGGGCAAGGGAATGGTTTCTCTCCTGTGTGAATTCTCTGATGAATGTTTCGATCGGTAGATGTATAGAATCGTTTTTCACAAAAGGAGCAGGGATAAGGTTTCTCTCCAGTATGTACTCGCTTATGTGCTATTAAGTTACTGCCTCGTGCAAATTCCTTGTTACAGACAGGGCATTTGTATGGCTTCTGTCCAGTGTGTGATCTTTCATGGATTGTTAAGTAACTTTTTAAGGCAAAACCCTTACCGCAATCAGGGCACTTAAAAGCCTTTTCTGATGCATGAATTTGCTGGTGTGTCTGCAAACCAGATTTCTCAGAGAAACATTTTCCACATTGTTGACAGGAGAAAGGTTTTTCCCCAGTGTGTATAAATTGATGGCTTCTTAATCGAGAAAGCACAGAAAAACTCTTACCACAGTCAGCACAGTGATGTGGTTTTACTCCTGAATGTACCAGCTCATGCAATTTTAATTCAGCTGAAGTAGTGAAGCGCTTCTCACAGGCAGAGCAGTGAAAGGGTTTTTCTCCAGTGTGAATTCGCTGGTGTATCTTAAAGTAACTTGATCTAGAGAAATTCTTCCCACAATCAAAGCAGTGGTAAGTCTTCTCTTGAATATCAACTTTCCTGTGTACTTTTTGGTGTGATTTAAAACTGTCAGGACGGGAAAAACATTGATCACAATCAGAGCATCGGTAAGGCTTTTCTCCAGTGTGCTGTCGCAGGTGTATATTAAAGTAACCAAGCTGAGTGAAATTCTTCTCACAATAAGAGCAATGATAAGGCTTCTCTCCAGTGTGAATTCTCTGATGTACTTTTAAACAATTTAGTGTTTTAAAACTTTTCTCACACAGAGAGCAGTGGTGTGGTCTTTTTGTTTTGTCACCATCCTTCTGTTTTGAATTTAACGCAGATGAATTCTCTCCAACCTCTATAGGTAAAGATATTTCTCCATGTTCTGCCGGTGCCAGTAAGATCACTTCATATTCTACAGATAAAGAGGGGTTCTTTACATAGTCCGCTGAGGTAGTGGAGTTCTCTACATATTCTGATGAGGCAAAGGAGTTCTCTACATATTCTGCTGTTGTAGGGGCATTCTCTTTATAGTCTCCTGGTGCAGGCGAGTTCTCTGCATATTCTGCTGGTGTAGGGGAGCTCTCTCCAAACACTCCATGTGGGTTGGGCTTTACACCTGTGTGAGTAAGATGTTCTTAAGTTACACAAATAAGTCTGCATCAGAAACAACACAAGCCAATGAACCCGCAATACAAAGTTAGCAAGTTTTGTATAATTATAATGTGATGCTCCACATCACCCAGTGAGAAAAACCTTTGACACCTGAATGGAGCATTTCATCAATCAATTACATAATGTAGCTGATTAATTACCTGACTGAGTTGATTCTCTTCTGTCAATAACCTCAATGTTTAACGACTGCACGTTTGGCCCCAGCATCTTCCTGCAGTCCTCCAGCAGTACATGGACTCTCTTGAGAGGCAGCAGTGTCCTTTGAGCACCATTACATCCTGGACACCGTGTTTTCCTGCAGTCTTCCAGCAGTACTGTTACCCTCCTCAGGGGAGAACTGGGATCAGGTTGGTGGGGAAAAGAAAGGATGGGACTGTCCTTGCGGTCCTGAAAATTAAGCAAGCACAAATAGACATTGAAGATTAATAAAATAATTGAAGACTGAGGATTAATAAATTGATAAATAGCACAAGTTCAACATGTACTTAAAAGAAGAAAAAAAATCACTTTTGAGCTCATTATATTTAATTGGTCATCAATATGCTAAATAAATATCCAACATTTATAAACATCAACAAACTGAACAATGGTTTTATAGAAATATGTGGATGAAGCTGGTTGAGAAAATAATAAGAGTGTGGTCTTGTCTATTATAATACAATGTGGAATTTAGTAAACATTAAGAAATGGCCTAAAGAAATGATTCGTGAATCCAAAGTTTTATACCGGCGCTGCATATTGAGAGGCATTTTAACAGTATTGCTTACCTAACACAGCCAAACACGCCATTTTGCAATGCAAGCTTATTACATTACCTCCACAAGTTCCAAAGAGTCTGGATTTGGCCCCAGCAGATTGATACAGTCTTCCAACAGCATATCTAGAGGAGGTATTGTGAATTGAGCTTCAGTGCTAGTTTCTACTGACTCCGCTGGTTCTGAATCAGGGTAGTTTGGTTGAGCCAAACTGGCACTGTCCTCAAAATCCTAAAAAAACATCAGGATTGCCTTTCAAATATCAGCAATGCTAATATCAGCAAAAATAGAAGACTAGTACGTCTAACATTTTCAGTGAGCCTACCTTAAATACTTTTTACTACCTTTGTTAATAACAAGTGACACATTCGAGTCCTTTGGTTAGTGGAGTCAATATAGATAATGCACATGCTATTGACAAGAAACCTTTTTGTAACGATCCGCAACTAGACATTTTAAAATTCGATCACAAGGCAACAAGTCTTTAGTTCATCTAGTTTATGCTCAAATACGATCTATACGCTAGTGCTGTGGACGGATTAATTAATTGCCGTTAAAAGGACCTTCCCGCTATGGTACTTCAGCTAACGTTAGTTACATTCTAGCTAGTGATGAAGTTATATCAATATGTTGCTCTCTTACCATGTTACGGTATCCTTCAAGAGGTGTGTTTGTTTTTAGTAAATTACGAAAAATACATAGCCAAATTGCAAGGCCACGAAATTAGGACATATGCGTAGCAATGCGCAAGTTGTGTACGAACGAACTTTTTCTAATCGATATTTTTACGGAAGCATATTTCAATTTGTAAGAATGGCTTTGTTTTCACCGACACCTACTGGACTGGAGTATTTCTTTAATGTTCAACTGCAATCATAAACGTGATTTCCCCGTTTTTTATTTCAACACTATAAAGTCATAATAACAATTTTAATTTGTGAAATTAAAATACTGAGCCTTTTTCTAATAACTATTTGAAAATACGTTCCTGTGATCTAATTTGTACACATGTATACAAATGTTTGTAAGGGGTGTGTAGGGTTAATTAATGTGCAAAGTGTTGTGTTTATGAATATGTTTCCTTGAGATGGTTTATATTGAATAGTAATTAGCCCTGTTTCAAGTAATTAGCTCTGATGAATTTCTGGTCATCTACATATTTTTATTTGGACCTCATTGTGTCACCGTCATTGTCACGACAAAACAATATATGCTGACTGCACTGGGCCTTTTAGAAAATCTTTTTCATGTTATTTTAAAACCAAGTTTTAAAAAAAATACATCAAAGTGCTTCTTATTATAGCATCCAGTCCACAATCCAGAGAGACATTATAACAACACATTTCATACAGAAATGTCATACTTTTTTTTAATTCAAAAAAATTCTTGCATTACTCATCAATTCAACATTTTGACTAGACACATTGAGACAGAGCTAGCCACAGAGTTAAAGTGCTCAATCCTTTATTTTCTTATTTTATAGGAAAGCTTTGACCTGCACAGAGAAAGCAAAGAGAGCAAAATGGAGTAGGTACAAGTTTTCCATCATCTGAAAACAAGAGTAAACCACAGTGCAGGAGTTGGTAACCTTAATCATGGAATGCTGAATGTTTTTGAGTTAGCTTTATTTGCTGTAGTCCTAAGTGACATACATTGTTGCCAATCATTGAAGGTAAGATAGGGTACCTCGAGAGTAAGCAGGAGAACTTGAGACCGAAGGCAACTGAAACTAACTGAATGAGTTAGGACGCAACTGGGAGGTTAAGAATACCTACACTGGCAGGCACGAAACACAGCTATTTGGGGTTCGGAACACAACACACATAACACTGCTGTCCATCATTAAACACACAGGCACTGTCCCAAAAGATAAAACCCAATCATCACATGGTTACATTGCTGGAGACCAGCTGGAACCATAGCAACCACATTGCATAATTTAATAATAATAATGTGTATTATTATAATAATAATAATGTTCTAACATATTTTACAAAACCGATCCCTGATAGACATGCCAAAATATGTTCTTTTGGTCAGTAACACACAACAAAAGACATGACACAGGCAGACAGAACCACATCTCCGGGCATCCCCGGATACACATTTCTTGGGAGAAATGTTGCGTGGTGAAGCATCGTGGGTAAAGTGTTTAGCATCCAGCAGAAAAACACCAAAGGAGACAGTGTCCATACACGCAAACACACACCACACATACACACAAGCAGCAGTGAAATATAAAGACACAATAGGAGGAGCAGCAGTCTGGAGGGACTGGGGTTAGGCATGTGTAAAAGTTCCTCTCGAGTGGTGAGGTAGGCTGGGTTAGAGGCAAGGGTGGGTTCAGTGTAAATTGTGGTGTGTGTTTGACTGGGTTCACATGTAAGGCTAGGGCTTGGGGTGAGGTAGGCTAAGGTGATGACCGTCAGAAGGTAATGGTAATGTAACACCACGCAGAACTAAGGTGATGACCGTCAGAAGGTAATGGTAATGTAACACCATGCAGAACTAAGGTGATGACTGTCAAAAGGTAATGGTAATGTAACACCATGCAGAACTAAGGTAATGACCGTCAGAAGGTAATGGTAATGTAACACCATGCAGAACACCATGCAGTTCTATGTGCATGAGTGGAAAACAAATAAACAAAAGACAGAGAGAGAGGGAGATAATTTAAAAACACTAAACACAGGATCAAAGCTCCATCTTTCCCTTATAATCATTTTTTTTTCTCCACTAGCTCCTACCTCAGTGTATTCTTCCAGTAATTCTGTCTTCCAGTGTTTAAGGTAGAGGTGCTCTGTGTCATTTTACACAGCTCTTTGTTAATATGAAATACTTTATATACAGTACACTCCTTTCCCACCCTCCAAAAAAATTCCCCCATATTCCTCTACTTGAATTTGAATCGTTTTCTCACTTTCTCAAACCCAAATCAACTCCTGGCAACAATTTCTTGAACAGTGCTTCAGTATTCTGTCAAAAGTTAAGAAGTATGAATTCACATTCAATTCAACCTGTTACAGACCTAAATACCTTCTCATACATAATCTATTTTCTCCTTTTAAAAAGGGTCAAAGGTTATAAAAAGGTTCCAAGAAGAGTGAATGTGGACAACAAAATGATGACAGTTCTTTTCCACTTGTGCATCATCAAGCACATGAGGTTTACAGAGATTGAAGCCTAAAAATACGTAGAATGTCATTTGAAACAAGTTAGTGCAAGACAATGTATAGATAAAAAGATAAGTTGCATATTGTTCTGAAACATGCTTTACTCTGACAAAAAACACAAGCTGACGGAAACAGGGTGTGGCAGATTGTTCCATGAGCTCCTCCATGTTATGCTGTAAACGAGTATCCTCCATTGAAGGTGTCAATCAAGGAAGGGACCCTTATCCACACGCCTACTAACTAATTGACATCTTTCATCAACATTCAACCACTTTTTTGTCTCAATAAGCAGACTTGTCGCTTATTTAGTTACTCATACACTTCTATACTTTTTATGCACCAGGTGGGAGTATAGTTCAATTTTATGTACAATTCTAAATGTACACACACGCGCACAAGTAAGCACCCACAACGCACATGAAAGAAAAACCATTTCAGCAGTATTCACAACCAGTCTTCGCAGCTAGTCTTCACAGCCAGTCTTCACAGTATAAAAAAATAACACCAGTCTAATTTCACAGAGCACCGTAACACACAGACACTGACATCTCATCTGTGTGTCTCTGCGTGCGAGCATGTTTGTGTCCATCTGCCTACACACACCCCAAACCCGTTACCCACAGGGGCCTTTCTCTGTCCCTGTAGCCTCCTCCTCAAGGAGCCCGGTCGAAGGCCAACGGACCAACTGAGGGTAAACAGTTAGCATCTCGCTAGTTAGCAACCTCTGTGAAAGGCTGTCTCACCCCCTCCTATTCAACGGGTTGTAATATGTGCCCATCAAAAGGCGGGACAACTGGCCACTTCCTGGTCCTTTTTCCCAGTCAAGTGCTAGCTCCGTCGTGGTTGTCGCGGTGAGCGGCGTGGCTGCCGCTCATCCCCCGTGTGGTGAGGGTGGGCGGGGCCACGGAAAGATCCCGCTGGCTGCTGTGCCGTGACTGGGTGTCCAGGCGATGCAGGCTGCTGTGAGTGGACAGGGGATGGTCGAGGCGGGGCATGCTGCCGTGGAGGTGCGGACTGCGCTCCTCTGCGCCTCTGTAACTACAGGGGGTGTGGCTGTGGGAGGAGGGGCATTTTTTATTTGTAGTTCAGTACTTTGTGGAGGGCACACAGGTGTGCCCAAAAACAATAAAACAATTTTGAGAAAATATTTAGGTGTATAATTAATACAAAACGACTGCTACTGTTCAACTACCATGGTAACAAATACAGAGAATTAACCTTAGAACATGTTTAACCTAGTCATATTACTGTATATAACAGAATACTAGCTGTCTGCGGGCAAAGATCCCGTGCGGTTCTTTTACTAAAACAGGTTCTAAGGGAACGGAATACAGTCACAATGTTGCATTTGTGGACAAGCTCTCTCCTCAACACCTCATCTCTCCGCTTCCTACCGTCCATCTCGGGAGCGATGCAGGCTGCCATGGTAACTAGTCTTGCTATGCATACTGCCAGCCTTGCTGCGGGTGGAGGAGGCGTGGCCCAGCGATGTGATTGGCCCACGGTCGTCAGGGGCGTGTCTAGGGTTGTCAGGCTCGTCCAGGATGGCCAGGTGTGTGGAGGAGGCGTGTGTGGATGTGCCCTACATAAGAGGGACAGGCGTTGGAGCAATGCTACCTTTTCATTATATTACTGTTCATATCAATGCTTATGTTAAGGACAAGGGGTGCCGTCTTACCTGGGTGGAGGTTCCCCGGGATTTTCTGATGATGGGGGTGTGGGGGTCCCTCAGCAGTGCCTGTGCAATGTCTGGCTCCTGGAGCACCTGTCTGCTCTCATTTACCCCGCTACTACAGAGGGGAGGAGGGAGGTGAGGTGATATGGGAGAGGGGGTGGGCGGGGAAAGAGGCATGGAAGGACAGGAAGTAGGTGGAGGTGGAAGCAAGGCAGAAGAGGGATAGAGAAAAAAATAGATGGATGGTGAGATGTAGGATAGAGGGATGGGGTAAAAGAGATGGATGAAGGATGGATGGAGATATGTAGGATAGCGGAATGGGGCAAGCGGAAGAGGAGTAAGGGGTTAATGATCTGTTATTGAGGGGGAGAGTGGGCTAAAAAAAAACTAATCACTATGGAGACTTGGTTATTGGAAGTGTGTTCAACCTAGTGTTTGTGCTAGGTTGGAGTCATTAGGCTTTGTCGATCAAACTCAGTTTAATATTTTGTAGTGAGTGGTTCAAGAAGAAGACACAAAATATTTCTAGAAGAATGTTTGCGTGATCCAGTGATATCACGCAACAGTCACGTGATTCTGTCTGTGTTTGTGTGTGAGGTCCAGGTTTCATTCTAAATGTGGTGACTAGAAGTCCCCTCAAATATATTTTACCAGACAGTTCTCCATAAATGGGATGCCAATTGTCTGTACATGCACCTGAGGAAACCCGTAGTAGACTGTAGTGGATCCATTCTGCACTACCTTAAACCCTGGAGTAAGTGACCCTTACTTTTTGCGTCGGCGACCCTGGAGGAAGCCTGCCCACTCAAAACAGGTCTTCTTGCTGCCCACCCAGAAGAGCGAGGGAATCCCCACCACCAACATCATCAGATACTTGATGAGGAACAGGGCCAGGTCTGGACGACTGGTCTGCTCCACCTACACACACACACACACACCACAGATTATACTCCTTATAGGATCAAGAAATCACAAGACAATGCAACGTTGTACCCAAACGATCTGTTGGTAACCCTGGTGCCTAGACTCCCAGTGAGACATGAGCACATTTTTACATGGTTGATCCGATATGGATGAGAACACATGAAATGAAAGCTGATTCTCTGAGTCATGGAGTCTTCTGATATCCGGCTGGAATATAAAAAGTTGTTTTTAACGATCTGCCAGTGGATTGTCAACAAGATCCACCATGACTACTTCCTCATTCGACATAACTTCCTGTAATTGTAGATTGATTAAACCTTGTATCAACACAATACCACACTTTAAAGTCTTTAATTTTCAAAAAAAACGACAGGGCGCCATATAATCCGAAGCGCCTTCAATATGGATTCATTCTGGTTTTGCTTACTGACCTCTAAGAGATTTTGTGTGGAACTCACAGCGCTAAGTCAACATGTTTTAGTACGACTTTGGTAAACTACAAAGCCGCACCGCTTGCAGCATTACGGCTACCGTAGCCAGGAGCGTCGCGGAGTAATACATACCGTGCTTCCCCATAATATTACAGTGTGTGTATAAGGACCCCAAAATGGCACCTGTCAAAAGACACGCCTACAACGCAGACGTTTTTTTTTCTCGCTTAATGCGCCTTATAGTCCGGTGCGCTTTATATATGAAACAAGATCGAAAATACCATTCATTGACAGTGCGCCTTATAATCTAGTGCACCCTATAGTGCAAAGAATACGGTAATTGAATTCTCCCTTATGCTCCATACCACCAGCTGAACAGTGTGTGTGTGTGTGTGTGTGTGTGTGTACACAGAGATAAAGAGAAGGGCTGTCAAGAAATAATACAATGTGGTACAAACATTGACATGTAACTATATCACAATGAAGAATAAGATGCTGTTACATGCTTTAGCATGTAAATACCACCCTAACCCCTAAACCTAGTCAATACCCCAAATGTAAGTACCATCCTAACCCCTAAACCTAGTCAATACCCCAAATGTAAGTACCACCCTAACCCCTAAACCTAGTCAATACCCCAAATGTAAGTACCGCCCTAACCCCTAAACCTAGTCAATACCCCAAATGTAAGTACCACCCTAACCCCTAAACCTAGTCAATACCCCAAATGTAAGTACCGCCCTAACCCCTAAACCTAGTCAATACCCCAAATGTAAATACCACCCTAACCCCAATACCTTGCCAAACCCTAAACGTAAATACCACCTTAACCCCAAGAACAAAATAACGACCTGCCTCTCACAGATTTACCATACATGTGAGGACCTCAGGACTTCTTGTCTTCACAAGTATAGTAATAAACACACACACACACACTCCAATCCCTTGGGCAAAGCGATCAGATGACCAGGAACTCCAGACTGACCAGGGCATGCAGAGAGGCGCACTGGATGAGACACATTCATACACGCACACGAGTGACGTTAGAGATATATAATCACTAGCACCTGCTGCATCACACACACACACACACACACCACTGCTCGTGTTACTTCAAACAATTCCACTCCGAACTATATTGACGAGAGACAGACATGTAAGGACAGAGACATCGGACAGAGACACGTGGGGTAAGACAAACACAGTTGGTAGTCCTGCAAGCTTTTGCACCTGCAAGGCCCATCTTTCTCAACTTGTCTAATAACGTACCTCTCTATTACAGAGCAATGCACACTTTTAAGTAATATATTGAGCGCCGTGGCCCGGGGAAGATTAAAGGCCTCAGCCACCTGGTCATCTGTGTGTTGAAACAAAGACCCTGTGTGTGAGCACAGATGTTATATTCAGTTATTCATTCAGTGCCTGATGGCATAGAACAGCTCTACTCCACTACAGCCACCCTCCCATAACCGTTACAGAGGCATCACACAATACAGCCAGCTGAGCGTGACTGAACAAGCCCTCAGAGAGAGAATCAGAGAAGCAATGACTCCTCTTTCCCTTCCCCCAGCACACCCTCTCAAACAAACAGAGACACACATACACACACACACACACACACAGACACACACACACACACGCTTAATAATTAAGAGAGAGCACTACAAAGCATTCACAAACTGGGTGGGAGTTTAGAGGACAAAACTTGATACCGTGCAGATGGGTTGGGCAGAGTAGAGTTACAACCTGCCTCTGAGTGTGTGTGTGTGTGTGTGTGTGTAAAGAAAAGAGGACGTAGAGTTGGACGGGTAATAGTACACCAGCGACATATCGGATATTTTAGTTCAGAAAGACAGAAAGCCTAGCCGACAGAAAGAATGACGGAATAAGACAGAGATAAAACAGAGCAAAAGAAAGTAGGGAATAACATAGACTGTTTAGAAAAATATAACACATTTTCCCAAACCTAACCCCCCCCCCCCGAAATGCTAATGTTGAGTGAATCTAGGAGCATTTTAGTCCTGGGCTAGATTAGACCGGGTGGAGCCGTACTTGGTAAGGACAGGGGATGTGGTATTCCCGGCAGCGCTCCTGGACCCAGGTGGTCTCCCAGACAGACCGGTAGCTGTGCTCGTACAGGTAGCAGGAGATGACCGTCAGCAGGGGCACCAGGTAGAGAACAGAGAACACCCCGATGCGGATCATGAACTTCACCAGCTTGTCCTGGTTCTCCTTCTCCAGGGGGATCTCCATGCGCACGCGGTTCAGCGCCACGACGCCCACCAGGAGAAGGGACACGCCCACCTGGGGAGGCAGACACAGGGATGACGCCGGACTGGAGAACCAAGGCCCATCAACATGTCTAACAGAGCCCACGGCGAGCACAGACACCGGACCGGACACCTACGAACAGGGACCGGATTACAACCCGACTTCTCTGCAGGCAGGGGAACAGCCTGTCAGCGATTGGTGCCGTCTATCAGAATCTACCGTTCACTTGTCTTTAATGAATTTACCTTTATTGACCAAGTGTAGAAAATGAAATACAGACATGGTCAGACGGGCAATAGTCCTTCAAGCACGGTCCGTTTCACAACCAAATAAAGACTCCTAAAGGTCCGTTCCAGAACCCTGAGGGAAAGGTGCTCTAGAACCTTCCGGGGGAACACTCACCGCCACGTTGAGGCAGAGCGGCGCCAGCAGGAACCAGCGGAGCGTCGTGACGTCGTGGAGGCCCACGAAGCACACGCCGCTCACGCCGTCGCCCTCGATCCGGTTGAGGGCCAGCAGGGCCACGGTGAGGCCCCCCGGGAGGCCCCAGGCGCAGGCGTGGAAGAGCAGGGCCTTCTTCTCGATGGCCTCGCTGCCCCACTTGGGCACGGCCGCCAGGAACCAGGTGACGGTGAGGACGACCCACCACACGCTGCCCGACATGGTGAAGAAGTAGAGCACCATGAAGAGCAACGTGCACGCCTGGAACAGGGCGAGGAGAACATCCGGAACGTCAGAAACATTTGGGTTCCCTGCCGAGAAGATGTGGGTGCCGAGCAATACCGGGGTGGCGGTGGGTTCACCTTGTTATGAGAGCCCTGTGTGACTGTGGCTGCGCGGTACTGGGCGGGGCTCGCGGCATTGCACGCCACCCTGTCCTCCAATAGGAAGCCCAGGAAGAAGACCAGCGACACCATCATGTAGCACACGGCGTAGAAGATGATTGGCCGCTCGGGGTATCGGAACCTCGTGACATCGATGAGGAACGTGAGGAACGTGAAGAGCGTCGCCGAGAGGCACACTATCGACACCACGCCGATGAAGTAGCGGGCGAAGCGGAGCTCCGGGTGCTGGAAGTACATGCTGGGGCAGGGGGGTGAGCAGTCGCGCGTGCCCAGGAACGAGTAGCCCAGGTCGGGCTCTATCTTGAGCTCTCGAGGGCACCAGAAGCCATAGTCCCTCTGGACGGACATGGGAGAGATGTCAGTGGGGTCCAAACTGGTCTGGAGGTCCACAGCGCGGGGGTAGGGCTCGTCACAGTCTGGGAACCTGGGGCAAGTCAGAAGGAAAGGAGGGATACACAGTTAGCACAAGGTGGTGCTGACCGTAAATAGTAATAACAAGTAGAAAACGCCTCAGTGTCCTGTAAGGTCAGTGTTAAGGGCTCAGTGTCCTGTAAGGTTAGTGTTAAGGGCTCAGTGTCCTGTAAGGTCGGTGTTAAGGGCTCAGTGTCCTGTAAAGTCAGTGTGGGAGGGGCTCAGTATTCTGTAAGGTCAGTGTTAAGGGCTCAGTGTCCTGTAAGGTCAGTGTTAAGGGCTCAGTGTTCTGTAAGGTCAGTGTTAAGGGCTCAGTGTCCTGTAAGGTCATCGTTAAGGGCTCAGTGTTCTTTAAGGTTAGTGTTAAGGGCTCAGTGTCCTGTAAAGTCATCGTTAAGGGCTCAGTGTCCTGTAAGGTCAGTGTTAAGGGCTCAGTGTCCTGTAAAGTCAGTGTTAAGGGCTCAGTGTCCTGTAAGGTCATCGTTAAGGGCTCAGTGTCCTGTAAGGTCAGTGTGGGAGGGGCTCAGTATTCTGTAAGGTCAGTGTTAAGGGCTCAGTGTCCGGTAAGGTCAGTGTGGGAGGGGCTCAGTATTCCTTCACGGTCGGTGTGGGAGGGGCTCACCGCGGTATGTAAGGCCAATGTAAGGACAGTCTCACATCTACCTGCTACACTCTATTTCATCAGGCCAGGTGACCCCGAACATCTCCATGAGCCTGTGGCAGTCACTTTGGGCGCGCTGGCAGAGGGCCCGACAGGGCATGGTCACACGGCCATACTCCATACAGACCGGAGCGTACAGAGCACACAGGAACATCCTCAGGTCCTCTGAACACCGCAGGTTCACCATGGGATGAAAGGGCTGAGAGAGGGAGGGGAGAGTGTTAGACGTACCCCGACACCTTGGTGGATTTAAACACACCCCACCTATGCACGCACACAGAACGCACAGTTCCTATGTCTCAAGTTCCAGTCAAGCTTGAGGTTTATCTTCCATGCAAAGGTTTCAACACAAGTACACACAGACACACTCCTTCTCCCTCTACACTCCCTAAAGTCAGCGTTGGGTTGGGGAGGAAATCAGTTTGTAATACTCCGTATGAGTCGTCCCTAGAAACAAATCCATAGTGGCTCCAGTCCATCTCTAAATAGCTGTCAAAGGAGCGATGGGGAGAACACAGCGAGAGATGGGGAGAACACAGCGAGAGATGGGGAGAACACAGCGAGAGATGGGGAGAACACAGCGAGAGATGGGGAGAACACAGCGAGAGAATCGAGAGTTGAAAGAGAGATTGACAGACATTGAACATTGCTGTCGGAGGCTCCATCAATATTTAGGCCGGCTATGAAATATTCACCGGGAGATGAGAGGACAGTCTGGACACGGTGAATCCCCCGGCCCTGGAGCCACAACTAAACCTGACTCTGGATAACCAGGCCAGACCTTCGGTCTGAGAGGTAGGCCTGTCCGTTTTACTGGTCCTTCTTTACACATTAGCCCTGATGTTACCTCAAAATCAGTCATTCAAATCATGGGTTAAAAGGTGGTTTCAGAATATAATAGAGAGAACTTTAAGAAGCTAAAAAAATAGTAGGAACAGTAAAATAGACACTAGAAATGCATAACTAAAGGGAAGTGATTCCAGACAGCAGACACGGGGGCCAGGAGGACCGGGATTGGCCCATTCCTGCTTTAGCCCCTAGCTAGCTGATCCAGTGGTGTTGCCGCATGCTCACACACAACCTGGTCTAACCACG
The DNA here is from genome assembly GCA_016801125.1 of Novumbra hubbsi. NCBI lineage: Eukaryota > Metazoa > Chordata > Actinopteri > Esociformes > Umbridae > Novumbra > Novumbra hubbsi. Next base: position 16,346 of record JACXGK010009464.1, read on the forward strand.
GTCTAACACAAACACTTTGCCCAAATGCAATCTTACTAATTTGCCCTGTCTACCGCTTCAATGCCGTGACAAGGAGTGGTACTCCTAGACATGTCAAGGTCTCACAGAAAACACACGCACGCGCTGGTGTAATTTAAGAGCATTGGCAAGTGTGTGTCTGCGTGTGTGTGATGCTCATATACACCCGAGGGTAAACTGTGACATGCTGGAGAAAAGAGAGAGAGAAAGAAAGATTGTGACAGAAAACAGAAGCATTAGTCCTCTGAATCTCCCCCTCCCTCCCTCCCTCCCCGGCATACAGCCGGTTCTGCACTCGGTGACCTTGGTGTTATCGGCACAAACCTATCCAGTCCCAAATAAATACTACACTTGCCGGTTTAAGGGAGCCAGAGACATTGGTGAGATTAAAGCACCCACGCTGAGGGGTTTGGAGGTGATGACTTCAGCTCAGACATTATGTGTCGGCAATGAATTGAGACAAATGCAGAGTGTGTGTGCGTGTGTGTGTGTGTGCGTGTCAGGCTCCGTATCTTGTTTGGAATTTGTTTTGATCGCTCTCAATTGGTTTGCTCCAGATCTGTGCGGCAGAAATAATGTCCCACCCGCAAATGGGTGCAGCGATGCATGAGATCCCAGACAAGGCAGCACCCCCCCCCAACCTCACTGTGTGTGTGTGTGTGTTTGCGCAAGCTTTGTGTACAAGCCAAAGCACACAACTGAGCATGTACAGTAGGCCCTGGACAGTGTGTGTGTGCCAGTGTTCAGCTGGTTCTGTCCTGCGCTACCGATCCCAGTGGCTGAATGAAGACCAACACCTCACGCCACAGGAACAGTTTCTTCCCATCGGCAGCTGGCCTCATCAAGAAGTCACTGAACCCCTCTGCCTCATAACTTTATGTTACTTAAGCTATTGGACTACCCTCCTGCACATTGCACTTAATGCTACTTATACAGTAAACTTTGCACATTTTATACTTACTGTGTCATTTGAATTTGTATTTTTACCTACTACCATTTACTGTGTTTCCTCTCATGTACCATGGCACCAAAGTACATCTCTTGTATGGGTAAACCTACCTGGTAATAAAGTTGATTCTTATTCTGATATAAGAGATACTATGAGACTGGGTCGCAATAATACAGTGTTGTCGTAAACAATACCATAATGTTTCATTATTATACGTATGTTAATGTGGTTTTATTTTGATAGGTTGAGGTAGTGTTATAGTTGGACCAGCCACTTTTCCTAATACTCAACCACAAAGCCACTCCGGTCTACTCCTGACACACACACACACAATATTCCTATTGAGTGCAATGGCCTAACAGGAGCCGGGGGGCACACTTAACACAGCAGTATCCAGCACAGCTCTCTTTCTGCATGAGTGTGTAACACTGGTCAGTCGAGTGGCCTGTTTCTGCACCAGTGTGTTCTCATGCTAAGTGCATGACTCGTTTTACGCTTTCACTGTGTGTGTTTGGTAGTCTCCATCTCTACCGCTGTGTGCGTGTTTGGTAGTCTCCATCTCTACCGCTGTGTGCGTGTTTGGTAGTCTCCATCTCTACCGCTGTGTGCGTGTTTGGTAGTCTCCATCTCTACCGCTGTGTGTGTGTTTGGTAGTCTCCATCTCTACCGCTGTGTGTGTGTTTGGTAGTCTCCATCTCTACCGCTGTGTGTGTGTTTGGTAGTCTCCATCTCTACCGCTGTGTGTGTGTTTGGTAGTCTCTATCTCTACCTCTCTGTGTGTGTGTTAGGTAGTCTCTATCTCTACCTCTGTGTGTGTGTGTTAGGTAGTCTCTATCTCTACCTCTGTGTGTGTGTGTTAGGTAGTCTCTATCTCTACCTCTGTGTGTGTGTGTGTGTGTGTGTGTTAGGTAGTCTCTATCTATCCCTCTGTGTGTGTGTTAGGTAGTCTCTATCTCTATGTGTGTGTGTGTGTGTGTGTGTGTTCGGTAGTCTCTATCTCTCCCTTTGTGTGTGTGTTAGGTAGTCTCTATCTCTATGTGTGTGTGTGTGTTCGGTAGTCTCTATCTCTCCTCACTAGTGCTGCGGTTCCTCTATAACTATGTGACCCAGTGAGTCTGATGGGGTCTGACTGGCTTCCTGGCCATCAGAGACATCGCAACCTATTTCCCTTCACGCGTAGAATATTGACATTAAGTGGTTGGATTGTCTGAGGAATGGCCAATTCAAATCTCCACTCATGTCATCTTGGTTGCGTGTGTGTGTCACTTTTCTATCACGGTCCGCAGAACACTTCAGACAAAAGCCAAAGCCCGTAAAGCAGGCCTTAGGCTTAGGGTTGGGCTTAGGGTTAGGCTTAGGGATGAGGACGAACGCTTCAGATCAGGAGTAGGTGTCCTCGCCCCGATCCAGGGAAGCTTTTTTGTTAGTATTTTGTTACATGTATATTTCAGTCATTCAGCAGACTCTTGTACCCCAGGTGACAGACAGCCAGTGTCTCAGGGTAGCTCCTTCCACATAACAGTCAGTACACTCATTGGCCAGTTTATTAGGTATAGTTGTGGTCAAAAGTTTACATACACTTGTAAAGAACATGCATGTCATGGCAGTATTACTTTCCAATAAGTACTACAACTCTTATTTTTCTGTGATGGAATCATTGGAGCACATACTTCTTCTTTCTTCGGTCACAAAAACACGTCATTAATTTGGTTCTTTTAGAATGTTGTATCAATCAAATTTGCTTTGTGACATGACCTCTTTTACTTCTCATGAGTGACTATGATTGACTACAGCTGGTGACTTCTGAGCCCATTTAAACAGGGCTTGTTTGATACACTCATTAGACTGAACCACAAATGCAATGATGGGCAAGACTGCAGAGCTCAGCTTGTCCATGTTCTTTACAAGTGTATGTAAACCTTTCACCACAACTGTACCTCCCAGATCATGACCCATGCAGAACGACCAGACCTCGGTGGAATGTTGTCCCTTGGTACAATCTGAGGGCACCTGAAACCTTTCGCGGATCTGGTGCATCCGTTCACAGCCAGTTTGGCCTGTCACAAGGATCTTTCCAGGAGGATAATGTAATAATAATGTAAGGATCCAGTTGGATGATGTAAATGCCACGCATTGTCTCAAAATTGCAGCAGGAACAGTGAGTTCAGATTGCTGGAGTGGCCGGATCAATGATGAGTGCACCTAATAAACTGACCGGTCTGTGGGGCTCTACTGTATATAGATTTATACACTGTTTCAACCTCACACACCGTTGCCTCAGCTTGTGGCTGTGAATGGAGGACCAGGAAGAGTTAGGTGTTTTCCTCTGATCGAGACTGCATGAAATAGTTAAAATGTTACATTCTCCCCGGGAGTGGACTGGGTGCTCTGCTGACAGCTTCAAGCAGGAGAAGAGTGTTAGGCACAAGATGGAGTGTGTGTTTGAGAGGAGGTGAAACGGGGTGGGAATTTTGGCAGGGGTGAAAGAGAAAAAGACCCTGTCTGTTCCTCCTCTCCTCCAATAGACAGATTAAGTTTCCCTCCTTTCTCAATCTTGCTCTCTCTCCGGTGGAAGCCATGGCTTGTGTAAAGAAAGGATGAATGGACGTTACCTTAGTGAGCCCAACCACAGAGGGGGGGGGGGGG
>JACXGK010009465.1:6240-20094 GCA_016801125.1 Novumbra hubbsi
GGGCCTAGGTTCCTTCTGGTGCAGTGGGCCCTGGGTTCCTCCTGGTGCAGTGGGCCTGGGTTCCTCCTGGTGCAGTGGGTCCTGGGTTCCTCCTGGTGCAGTGGAACTGGGTTCCTCCTGGTGCAGTGGGCCCTGGGTTCCTCCTGGTGCAGTGGGCCCTGGGTTCCTCCTGGTGCAGTGGGCCCTGGGTTCCTCCTGGTGCAGTGGGCCCTGGGTTCCTCCTGGTGCAGTGGGCCCTGGGTTCCTCCTGGTGCAGGCCTCGTGTGGCCAGAGTGTGTAGGCAGTTCCTGGATGACAAAGACACTGATGTCTTTGACTGGACTTCACATTCCCCACACCTGAATGTAATTGAGAAATTTGGATATTGGTGCACCCAACACCATCTAGTAAAGCCACTGTCCAGGATCTCATTGATGCCCTGATCCAGATCTGGGAGGAGATCCCCCAGGACACCATCCATGGTCTCATCAGGAGCCTGTCCAGACGTTGTCAGAAGTGCATACAGGCGCATGGGGCCATACACAATATGAGTTGCTGTGATGAAGTTCCTGCCAGGTGGAACAGCCTGTAATTGCATTTTTTACTTAGATTTTGAATCCAGCCCTCTCGGGTGGAGATTTTGGTTTCCAATGACCATTGTTATGTCATTTTGTCCTCAGAAAATTACATATTATATTATATATATTTCCTCCATCCAATTTTCTTTTAACATTTTGTGATGTATGTGTTTCCTTAATTTCTTCGAGCAGTGTATCTAGTGTGACACTTCCATTTGACTTGTTTTTCTAGAACTTATCTTCCATGTCTCCCACCCGGGCTTTCCACTAAGCCTTTTCTCAGCCCCGGAACTTTTTTCCCTGTCTCCGTTTCCTCCGCCTCTCTCTTTCTCTCTCTCTCCCTCTCTCTCGGTCCACTCTGGTTCTCCCAGGAGCTCCTCGCATGCGTATCCGTACGGTCCGGCGAGGCCCGGTGGCGTACATGCGTCGGAAGGAGCGGATGCTGCGTATCTCCCTGCGGCGCATGGTGAAGACGGACACCTTCTACTGGACCGTCCTCAGCCTGGTGGCGCTGAACACCATCTGCGTGGCCATCGTCCATCATAACCAGCCCGACTGGCTCTCCATCTTCCTATGTACGTGTGGCGCACGCTTGGCACACGCTGAATGCTTTTGGCCACAGGCCATTTCAAATTTAGGAACAGCTAGTGTGTGAAGTTTTGTTTGCGGTACATTGCGGTAATGCAAATCGGAACTGCTTTCGAGTAACCCTTCGAGGTGATGCGGATCATTTGGATTTCGCTGCACCGCCTGTTACGGCCTGAAAAAGCTTTTGTTTGAGCGGAGAGAGCATTCTTTGATTTCGACATTATTCATTCTTTCTTCAGACTATGCAGAGTTTGTTTTCCTGGGGCTGTTTTTGGCTGAGATGTTTTTAAAGATGTATGGCCTGGGTTTCCGCCTCTATTTCCACTCGTCCTTCAACTGCTTTGACTGCGGAGTGAGTTAATGAATCCTTAACCTTCATTCCCTGTTATCTCACGGTTATATTGGTTAGATTAAGTAAGTGGGCTTGTTAGGAAACAAACCTCTGACAACATTGACAATTGAGTGACACATCTTACATCGCTGACAATATTTGATGTGTTTCTATTTCAGCTGAATAACATGACGTCTGTCTGTACAGGTCATAATTGGAAGCATCTTTGAGGTGGTGTGGGGCTTCTTCCGACCAGGCATGTCCTTTGGCATCAGTGTCCTGAGGGCCTTACGGCTTCTGAGAATCTTTAAAATTACAAAGTGAGTGCGACATCCTCCAGAATGAGGGTTACTGTCAGCGTTGATAGACTGCTGTGATAATATCCACAGTAGGTGTATGATGACTCCTCACTCCTTTAATATTTGTATAAGTCGTTTTGTCATGAATGCTTTTTGAACCGATGTTCCAAATGCTCTGTGAGAAATGGCACTTTGGAATAGAGTTGACCCTTTCCCTAATAATGTATTGAGGTCAAAAGCAATACAAATACAGATATGTTTGTTGATTCAAATCCACATTCATTAACAGTTGCATGGGAAAAGTTGCTGGGGGAAAACATTTTTTTTTCGTTTTTGGATAATTGTTTTAAGTTGATTGATGTCTTTACTGCATATATCAATGGATCTCTAAAAAAAAAAAAAAATCCAGAAAGATTGACTGTTAAATATATAGTGGCAACAATTATCTTACTGTCAATTCCAAGATTCATAACATGCTATTCAGCCACTGGTTTAGGTTGCACATACAAATATCTGGAATGATCCGGCCAGGACATATTCTATCTAGATTAAATAAAGTATGTTTGTAATCATACCATTTAATCTGCTACAAATTGAAACACATAAAAAAAAAAAATCTGTTTCCCATTTTTATTTGTAATTCATGCAACTGTAACAGTAATTGAGTAACTAACATATTTCATGTAATGCATCTGATCCAGGATATGGGCTGGACACATTTTTTTAAAACAAATGCTAAATAAGCCAGACGACTAAATGTGAATGTATATATTTTGGTACAAATGTGAACGGTATCTCCTTGAACAGGTACTGGGCATCGCTGAGGAACCTTGTGGTATCTTTAATGAGTTCTATGAAGTCCATCATCAGCCTGCTTTTCCTCCTCTTCCTCTTCATCGTCGTTTTTGCCCTGCTGGGAATGCAGCTCTTTGGGGGCAGGTAAGCATACCCATGGGATATTAAGGATGGATAGGGAGATGTTCTGGTGCACACAGGTTTATGTACGGGGTTTTCTGTTCATTCACTGATAAAGTGGATTTCTCATCATCGTCGTCGTCATCATCATCATTCACCTATAATTCCAAATCTAAAATAACCGGCAGGCTGAAGCTGAGGCTGCGCCATGTTAGGTCTTGGTGCTTCATTGGAATGGAACGTTAGAGCTGAAATGACACGTTTGGTTGGAAATAGCATCTTCCACCTCCTCCTATTGCCACCTCTTCCTCCTCCTCTTCCCCAGTCATATCTGCCTATCAATGCTGTTTCTCCCCTCAGGTTCATCTTTGAAGATTACACTCCCACCAACTTTGACACGTTTCCAGCTGCCATCATGACAGTGTTCCAGGTTTGGCTCCTATACTCCAGACACTGCTTCTTACCCTGGCTTCCCCGTGCTCAGGGATCTCTCCCACAACACCCAGGGATATCTCCCACAACACCTTGGGGCCGAGATTAAACAACTATGCTCACTGCTCCCCTCTGCTTCCCTTCTAGCAACCCACACACACACACACACACACACACACACGCACACACACACACACACACACACACACACACACACACAACAGAGCGGGCGAATATGAGTTGGCAAATCAAATAACAGCGGACCTGACATTGATTTACCCTGCAGAGTCAAAAAGCCCGGTTACCAACATGATCAATTGATTGCCCATAAAAGACCGACCTATTTCATTGACTAACACTCAAGACAAGTTCCTGGCTTTTTTTTAGCATCTAGTAATGAGAGGTGTTGCATTTGTGTTGTATAGTTTTCTGTCATATTCTTTGCGTTCGCATGTTTTATTTGAATTAAGACTTTTGTTGGGCTAATGGTTATTGATCCTGTCCGTTTCCGTGTAGATCCTGACTGGTGAGGACTGGAACGAGGTGATGTACAACGGGATCCGCTCCCAGGGAGGCGTTCAGTATGGCATGTGGTCGTCTATATACTTCATAGTGCTCACGCTGTTCGGTAACTGTATCCTTGTTCATCTCCCCGCTGCTAACCACAGTCTACTGACATTGTTCCCGGTTTACTCCTAGTTACACATGAATCGTTCACGCTACGTGGAAATTGTAGCATAAGCTTGGAGATGGTTTTAGGGTCATGGGTTGATTTATGGGGGGTGGGGGGGGGGGGGGGGGGGGGGGGGGGGGGGGGGGGGGGGGGGGGGGGGGGGGGGGGGGGGGGGGGGGGGGGGGCACTGAGTTGAGTTAAACCCAGGCGATAAAACTTGAATTGTATTCCACTTGTTTCCAACGTGGGTCATATATTGTGTGGAACTGTGAGACAGCTCATACATCATGTGGAGCGGCATCCTCCAACATGTATGGATTCTTGACCGTGAGCTGAACAGATACACTACTCAACGTCTTCCTGGCCATCGCCGTGGACAACTTAGCAAACGCACAGGAACTCACCAAGGTGTGTACGGTTTGAAGTCATCGGCCCTTGTAAAAAAAAAAGTTGGCCTTGTCATTAACTATTTGTGGGGCTTTTGTGTTTTTACCTTACCACATTCAGGATGAAGAGGAGGAGGAGGAGTTTTTCAACGCAAGATATGCCAGGGGCCGAGACGGGCCAATGTCTGAGTAAGTGTTTATATTTCCTCCCAACTCCCGCTGATGGTCAGGCACATACTGGTCCTAGTCTGGACGAGGGTTAGGAGAGAAATAAGGGGGGGGGGTTGTGAAGCTTCTCAATGACTCATTACAAAGCCATAACACCCGTGGTGAACAATCTTTCCTGTGGTCTGTGAGAACCTGTTGTAGGTGTTACCGGGCAGAACGTTTGCATTTAGCTGCATGGTTGTCCTGCAGGGGTAGAGGGGCATGTCCTGTGTGTGATGAGGGAATGTGTACCTGCCCCGTACGCGGGTAATGGGAACGACATTAGCAAGGAGAAACGCTTCCTAGTGACACCACGTATCGTCCCCTATCAATCTGATTCGCTAGGGATTCGCCCAATGAACACGCATGATTTGGAATTTCGAACTGCTGTTGTTTTTGTGTGGTTTATTTTAGCATGACAGTTAAAAGAGATGACAGGCCAGTCATACAAGCATGTTTTGATTTAACGGATCTGCTTACCTGTGCATGTCAGACTCCAGGTAATTAAAGGCAAATGTCAGGGCAGTTTTAGAGTATAAGCATAATACATGCTTAGTGTATAAGAACCAACAACCACTCTGCTCCCTCTGTAACAGGTACAGGTAGGGGAAAGGATGCATGGATTGTACTGTCCTCTGATCTTCTCCAGGCACGTTACACTGACTGTGTCATTTGTCTGTTCCTACATATTTGACTGTCAGTCAGTACTTGTTTTCCAGCTATCACAGCTGACCTGTTGTTTGTGCTTGCTGTTCTTTGGTGCTCCTGTATTTATTGCCCTCATCCATCCTGTTGTCTGGTTTTTCTATACTTGTTAGGTGGCACTGACCAAAACAGACACAGCTAAACACTTCAGGGTTTGGGTTCAAATCTATCACTTCTAAGGTCAGGGTGGAACCATTTGTAATGACGCTCGTATGACCCCTATTGTCTGACGAGATCATTTGGATCGATCAAATCTTCACAGCCTAATCCCAATTCAAAATGAACTGAATATAATGATAAAAAACAGAGATTGATATAAGCAGACGGGTATTAATATCTGCTGACCCTTCACCAGGTTTTGGACGGTGTCACAAATATTGTTCTGTTTTGTCTCTGTTCCAAAAACACTAATGTCTTGTTTTCAACCAATCACTAATTGATTACATGGACTACAAAAGAGTTCTGAATACCCGTAAGTACAGTTGTCTGTCTGTCTATAATTCTGTTTCCTTTATTTTAGTAAATTAATTGGATATTAACACAGTACTTCCCTATTTTAATCTTACACTGCTATTCTTTCTGTTCAGTGTTTTTTTGGTTTGTATGCTTTCTTCCCAGGTATTTTCACAATTTGTAATTTCAGTTCAAATAATTGACGTTAATTTAGATGATTATTCAGTGTGATCCCAATTCTTATGTACTGTTGCAAAATGTTAATGGAAAAACGTATCAATCATATTTTTTGTCATACATTCATGAATACACACACACACAAACATAAAACATAAAGTGTTATAGATCGCTTAATATGTCTATAGCGTGTTTTGTGGTGAGATATGCAGAATCCTTTCATTGGTTGGACATAAGTGGCGGGCGTGATGCTGCCCTCCAATCACAGGCTGTGTGTTGTGCTCTGTAGGCGGAGGAGGAGGCCCTACCTCCGCAGGAAAAAGGCAATCCACAGGGGCCGCATGTCCGTCCCCGAAGAGGAGGAGGACAGCGGCGCCGGAGCCGACCAGCCCGCCAACGGCTCCAACGCCTTCACCAATCGCCGTGACCGCCGGAGGCGGGGTGGCGGCGTGAGGGGCGGAAGGTCGGTGTGGGAGCAGAGGGCCAACCAGCTACGCAAGCGGCGCCAGATGGAGAGCCAGGAAGTGCTGTTTGGAGGCAGCCCCACTGAGGACACCACCGACACCCCCACCGTAGCCTACCGCGCCCCCGTCCTCTCCCCGGACACCAGCCCCGCTCACCTGCCCGAGTCGCCCCTGTCCGGCATCATCCCCATGCCCGAGCCCCCCATGTCCGTCCCGCTACGGGAGCCCCCGGATTCGGAGCCCGCGGCTCTGTTTCCGCTGGCCGAGGAGAGAGTTGTCAACCACCGCCACAACGTCGGAGACAGGAGGCACAGGGTGGCCCGGAAAGTCCGTCCCGGCCCCGGCGGGCCGGAGGAGGGAGCGCGGCACCGGAGGCACCGACACCGAGACGCGCGGCTTGAAGCAAGGAGCAGAGAGTCCCCGCATGAGGAGGTCAGCGAGTCAGGCAGCCACGAGAGGAAGATACTAGAAGAGAGGGAGGAAAAGGAAGAGAAGGAGGATAAGGATGACAAAGGAGAGGTTGCTGAGGTGGAGGGAGGCGTGTCAGGCCAGACAGAAGGAGGAACCAGCATTCAGAGAGAGAAGAAGGAAGAAGGAGGAGCCAACTCAGACAGGGAAGAAGACAATCTGAGGCAAGTGAATTTCCAATAATGTAGTAAATATTTTCCAGTGGGGGTGTTATGGTTCTTTCATGATCAGGGTAAATATTTTACCCTGATCATATTCTGATTTCCTTCTATGGTCAATCATTCTTCTTGGTATTTAGAGTTTGTCTTTGATGAGGGATAAGGTAATACGAATTGTGATAAGTCATCGGCCAAAAGTGTTGACTTTTACACATTCCTCTTCAGGGTGTGTATTGCAGACATCCCTGAGCCGGTCCCATGTGATGATGCCAGCGAGTCCCTACTCCTGCTGGATCCTCCACCCCAGATAGGTGAGTCTGAGATGGAGGAACCTAGGCTGCGCGAGGCCCCGTCCGCAGGCCCTCCGGTGGAGCCGGCCCTGAAGCAGGCCTCAGACCCTTCGGAGCTACAGGCGGTCCTGGAGGAGGCCTCAGACCCTTCGGAGCTACAGGCGGTCCTGGAGGAGGCCTCAGACCCTTCAGAGCTACAGGCGGTCCTGGAGGAGGCCTCAGACCCTTCGGAGCTACAGGCGGCCCCAGGGTTCAGGGACTCTGAGAAGAGCCCCACCCAGCTGGACCACCGGGAGGCTGACAAGCCAAGCAAGCAGCCAAGCGTCATCATAGAGATGTCTGGAACACAGCCTCTGCTGGAGATCACGGCTGGGACAGGTATGTGGTGTCCCAGGCACCCTTGACCCCCGGTGTGCAGCTCGAGACCCCGTTCATTCAGATCAAGGCCTTTGATGTTGAGTGGTTTTCTGCTGGAACAAGGACGGGAACCACAAATCATTCTGGGACTTGGGAGGATCCAAGTCCAATAACAACCGGTTTTGTCTTCAATGTAGCTTTACACAGTAGCAAGGAGATGGAAGTCTACCAGCCTGAAAGGAAGGAGGAGGATCAGGAGGAGAAGGAGGACGAGGAGAAGGCCAACAAGGACAAACCTTTACCCCCGGACAGCATGTTCCTCTTCAAGGCCTCCAACCCGTAAGACCTTCTCCGGCCCATGTCCTGGCTTTCTGATCCAGCACTAATCAACTGAGTTCAGGGTTAAAATAAGACTAGGAAACACCCATCTATCAACCATGTTAGTATATAGACCACTGGGTTTCTCTCTCGGCACTCATAACCTCTCTCATGCACTGCAGCTGTACACTTAACGTAAGGCTACTTTACAGTAGTGTACCCCAAGATCAAAATACACCGTGCCTTCAGAGATACTTGGGCCCCTGTGCTCCTCGGTCCTGGAGGGAAGGGAGATACAAGAGTGAATGGGGAGGTAGAATGTAGAGAGAGAGAGAGGAAGAACAGGGAAGAGACATAGGGAGAGCATCATTTTTGTGGAATTGGAGTAATGATTTATTCCAGTTGAAATGCCTACATTTGATACCCCGAAACAAAAAAGCTTCCAAATATCAGCATCAGGTTATACGATGTGGTATGATACGATGTGCTATCATTTAATCCATCTTTGGAGACAGCTGAAAAGATAATTACAGTAATTAGTGAGGCAGTCTAGACAGCGTAAGTGTTGAAAGACCTAGCCAGAGCATGTTTAGGTGGAGGCTGTTTTTCTATAAAAATGTTTGCTTGTGTCTGTCAAGATTGATGTGTTATCATGCTTTCTAAATAAATAGGCTATTAGAGAAAAGGGAAGATTGCTCTTTGGGTTGTGCCTGACTTACATGACCTGCGATTTCCATTAATCCGATTGGTCGGGACAATTAAAGAGTATGCACTTTTGTTCCACTGTGAAGGACAACTACATTGTTGCCGATGTGACAAATCCCCAAAAACACAATTGTCTGTCTTTCCAACATTTGAAAAGCACTGTAACAAACGTGGCCTCTCATAACAGTTCAAGTACCCTGGGCTACATTTGTATGAAACGCAAGGGGCAGGGCCCAGTGTGTGCATGCTTGGTCACTGTGGCTTTCATAAAAAACGCACTCTTTAAAAATACACACCGCAATGCTACTATGAAGCTAATAAAGCTAATAATACTTGATAGCTCATGGGAGCGCTGAGGTGCGGACCACACACTGTTCTGTATGCTGTCTCCTCCTCCTCATTGGTGGGTAGAATCAGGAGAATCTGTCACTCTGTGGTGACCCTGCGCTACTTTGAGATGAGCATCTTGCTGGTGATCGTGGCGAGCAGCATCGCCCTGGCGGCTGAGGATCCGGTGTGCACCGACTCCGACAGGAACCGGGTGAGATCAGTGTGGATCTGGGACGTTCGTGTCAGTCTCAGGGTCTCGCGCACTTCCGCTCACCTAATCCCTGGACGTCTTTTGGATTTTTCCAGGTTCTCCGCTACTTCGATTATGTCTTCACTGGGGTCTTCACGTTTGAAATGATCATAAAGGTGGGATATGCAGAGAGCAACATTTCACATTGTTTTCAGTGTGGTAACGGATGGTGTCCTGTGTGTGTGTGTGTGTGATTGGGCATAATCATGTATGTGTATCCATGTTATTACATTCATGTGATCACATTTACGTGGGTGCATGTGTGGGCCCTTCAGATGATTGACCTGGGCCTGCTTCTGCACGACGGCTCCTACTTCCGTGACTTGTGGAACATTCTGGACTTCATCGTGGTGGTGGGAGCTTTGATTGCCTTCGCCCTGACGTGAGTCACAGTGCTGCTATCTGCTGGATAAGTCATTCCCTCGCTGTGGGAGCGTAGTTGAATTCATCATAAAATACGGCGATGGTCTTTGTTTGAGACTCTTTCCTGCACTAAATGGTGACCATGTTAATGTACTTTCATTCTCTTATACGCTAATGGAATAATAACATACCAGTAACTTGCTAGACAGATAGCACACACCTTGTTTAGTTATGTGTTGTGACATTGATGAGCTGGTGCTTCTCTCCGGCATGGTGTGTAGATATGACTGTGTGTGGATTTCCCTGTTGTGGATGTAACTGTAGCTGTGCTCCTCTGAGCGGTGCTCATTGTTTATCTCTCTCTTTATGCTTCTATTTATCTGTTGTTCCTGTGGAATATATCACTGTTGGGGCTTCCAGGAATGTGATTGGGTAAAGCGAACACTTATCATTCTCATACTTGTTGTGTATATTTTGCCACACACACCTTGTTGAAAGGCCCTTCCCGCACTTCTGGTACATTCACATTGTTCATTGTCTTTTAACAGACTCATGTTCATTCAAATGACTCTGATTACCTTTCCAGATAGTATTATTTGTCATCAAGAGATGGGTGAATGTGTGTGTGTTGTGCGAGGGGTGACACATGCCGAAAATCACTCCCCCAACATGTGAGGCACATAGTTCATGTTTGAATGAAGAAATAAAGTATACAAAATGATTTTGTTTGTTTTCCAAACGAGCTAGGTGAATTGGTGAGTGGCATTGGTAGCGCAGTGAGGCTTATCTCTGGCATGTTTCACCCCTCATATGTGCATGCGTAAGCGTGTGACTGCCTCTTCCCGGTTCCTACCGTCGACTAAAACACACGCTTTTCACACAGGAACAACAAAGGCAGGGACATCAAGACCATCAAGTCCCTCAGGGTCCTGAGAGTCCTCCGACCTCTGAAGACCATCAAGAGGCTCCCCAAACTGAAGGCACTGTATATCTACATATCTCTCTTCATCCGTCGACACCGCTGTGTTTTGTTCATCCGGGCTCCTTTGTGAAATGCCGCCTTTGACGCCTTCCATGAAACACACCTTCTGTAGCTGTGCGCGTGCTTATGTGGCCCCCTCTGCTCTCCTGCTACGCAGGCGGTGTTTGACTGCGTGGTGACGTCCCTGAAGAACGTCCTGAACATCCTCATCGTCTACAAGCTCTTCATGTTCATCTTCGCCGTCATTGCCGTGCAGCTGTTCAAGGGGAAGTTCTTCTACTGCACCGACAGCTCCATGGACACCGAGAAGGAGTGCCAGTGAGTCCCACTGTTCCTTCGGCTGCTGGCGCCAGACGCACACCGGCACCGCACACACCGGCACCTCACACACTGGCACCGCACACACTGGCACCGCACACACCGGCACCTCACACACTGGCACCGCACACACTGGCACCGCACACACCGGCACCTCACACACTGGCACCGCACACACCGGCACCGCACACACCGGCACCGCACACACTGGCACCTCACACACCGGCACCGCATACACCGGCACCTCACACACCGGCACCGCACACATCGGCACCGCACACACTGGCACCTCACACACCGGCACCGCACACACTGGCACCTCACACACTGGCACCTCACACACTGGCACCTCACACACCGGCACCGCACACACCGGCACCTCACACACTGGCACCGCACACACTGGCACCGCACACACTGGCACCTCACACACTGGCACCGCACACACTGGCACCTCACACACTGCTCGCACTGACGTGCTCGTGCGGTCCCCCCGTGTCCTCCTATTTCAAGTGTGTGCGTCCCTTAAGAGGTCCTAATCCGTCCCCTAACCCCTCGTTCTTTGTTCCTCTTCCCTACAGAGGTTACTACATAGACTACGCTCGAGACCGGAAGGAGGTGAAGAAGCGGGAATGGAAGAGACACGAGTTCCACTATGATAATGTCTGCTGGGCCCTTCTCACCCTGTTCACTGTCTCCACTGGAGAGGGCTGGCCACAGTACGTTGCCCGTGTGACCGGCACCTTCTAACACGCCCAAATAAGGATTCCTTGTACATTCACCTGTTGCTATTTGTTCTGCCACTCTATATTATTCTCTCCCTCGCTGTTTCTTTCTTTTTCCACTGTTTCCTCCCTCTCTCCTTCCCCCCAGGGTCCTGCAGCACTCCGTGGACGTGACCGAGGAGGACAGGGGACCAAGTCGTGGCAACAGGATGGAGATGTCCATCTTCTACGTGGTCTACTTCGTGGTCTTCCCTTTCTTCTTCGTCAACATTTTCGTGGCCCTCATCATCATCACCTTCCAGGAACAGGGGGACAAGATGATGGAAGAGTGCAGCTTGGAGAAAAACGAGGTACGGGACAGGAAAAGCAAAACCCCAGAACACGATCCGGTAACACGATCCGGCGGCATCTTCTTGTCAACCACGATGACCTACAGACCTTTGTCCTTAATCACTATGTCGTCATTTCTTCTCTCTTCGCCAGAGGGCGTGCATTGATTTCACCATCAGTGCCAAGCCCCTGACACGCTACATGCCTCAGAACAGACAGACCTTCCAGTACCGGCTGTGGCACTTTGTGGTGTCGCCCTCGTTTGAGTACACCGTGCTGGTCATGATCGCCCTCAACACCGTGGTTCTCATGATGAAGGTACGGAACCTGGGTCTTTGTTACACGGCTTTTATACTGAATCTGATTTTCCTTCTGAAAAGCCACCTGAGAGACCGGAAATAGATGGAGACCCCCCTGGGTAACAGTCTCTGTCGTGGCTGAGACATGGCCGTGTCCCTGTTTGTCCGCAGTACTACTCCGCTCCGACCACCTACGATACGGTACTGAAGCACCTGAACACCGCCTTCACCGTTCTCTTCTCCCTGGAGTGTATCCTCAAGGTCATGGCTTTTGGTTTTGTGGTGAGCAAGTTGGCAAGACGCGACTGTAGAAACAACCGATGCTAGCATGTTATTGCGGCGGTGGTGGTACCTTTGTATAGACCTAGACTACAGGAGTAATGTTGTATAAAGCCGTTCGTTTGACCCCTGGCAGAACTATTTTCGAGACACGTGGAATATTTTCGATTTCATCACCGTGCTTGGGAGCATCACGGAGATCATCGTGGATTTACAGGTGAGGCCTCGCTTTTTTGTCTACATTATCATTGTGATTCGCGAGCTGTTTTTCCAGACATACCTGCTCACCTCTCTGTCATTCCTCGGTTCTATCTCAGTCAATCAACACGTTCAATATGAGTTTCCTGAAGCTGTTCCGGGCCGCCAGGCTAATTAAGCTGCTGAGACAGGGATACACCATACGAATCCTGCTCTGGACCTTCGTACAGTCCTTTAAGGTCAGCCGTGTTCTCCCTTCGCTTTTATTTATGGTCCACCCTTTATCACTTTACAACATAATCACATGTTATTCTGCTACATAATCACATGTTATTCTGCTAATGCCCAGTTTTTTTCCATACAGCTGTTATATTCAATCTATCAGAAATGGTATTTAGCCTGTATCGTGATGTATCCCTAGTCTAGACCCAGGTGGGACAGTACACCCTAACTAACCCTAACCCTTTATCTGTGTGTCTCTTCTTCTCTCAAGGCCCTTCCTTATGTCTGCCTCCTCATCGCCATGCTGTTCTTCATCTACGCCATCATTGGGATGCAGGTGGAGCCTCCACATGTTTTACAGCACGGTGCCTTCAGCCTCACAGGGCTGCTGTGTGCATGTGCCCGTTTCATGGTTGTCTCCCCTGGTTCACTCAAGGTGTTTGGAAACATCAAACTGAACGACGACAGCCACATCAACCAGCACAACAACTTCAAGACCTTCTCTGGCGCGCTGATGCTGCTTTTCAGGTGGGTGCTGTCAGGCGGTCTCCGGGGCCGAACGGTTGGCAGGTAAGATGTATACCGAGGGATTCCCAGTGACCGCTCGCTGCGTGGCTCCGCCCCGTTGATCAACAGGAGTGCGACGGGGGAGTCGTGGCAGGAGATAATGCTGTCCTGCCTGGGGGGGCAGGAGTGTGAGCCGGACCCCTCCCTGGCTCCCATGACCATGTCCCCCGACCACGAGGGAGGCTGCGGCACGGACTTTGCCTACTGCTACTTTGTGTCCTTTATATTCTTCAGTTCCTTCCTGGTGAGGATTCACGTTCTTTCCTTGGCCCCACCCTCTGTCAGTGCTGTTTGTCTCTGACCATACTTCTCCTTGTCTCTGTCTATATTTCACCCTGTCTCTGACCATACATCTACTTGTTTCTGACCATACTTCTCCTTGTCTCTGACCATACTTCTCCTTGTCTCTGACCATATTTCACCCTGTCTCTGACCATACTTCTACTTGTCTCTGACCATACTTCTCCTTGTCTCTGACCATACTTCTCCTTGTCTCTGACCATACTTC
>JACXGK010009466.1:0-19952 GCA_016801125.1 Novumbra hubbsi
CTCTGTCTCCATCCCTCTCTCCCGGGCAACAACCGGGGTGCCTCTCTGCTCCGTGGGCAAGTTGATTAGCATTGCCATGGCAACCGTGCTCCTCACTCCACCGCCTCTAAAGGCCAACCGTCGCAAAGCGTCCGCTACATTACCGTCCATGGCAACACGCGCTGGATTCATCGGCACATAAATCACAGGATCAGGGTCAGTTTTACCTTGGGGGGGTGGGGGGATATCCATCCCACGCCCCCCGTGAGTGACTTGGTGGAGGTTGACCTTTTGGATTTCATGATTTGAATACGTCTGACCTTAATTAACTTACACTTTCTAGTGGTTGGGTAGGGAGGCTCGGGGGGGAAAGGTTGGATCCAGGATGTTTACTAATTTCGAGCTCGACTTTAAACATTATCTGTTATATTTTCCTTTAATTAAACCGTATATGGGGAAGCATACAACCAATCATAGATCAGCCGACTCCAGATTAACCTCTTGTGTCAACAGAGAGAAATCCTAAATCTGTCATCTCACTGTAGCACTGTGCTACCTGGTGTCAACACGCATTAACTGGGTTGTTTAAACTTAGGTCAAGTCAATTAAACAGCCCCATCTGGTGGTAAAACTAGGCAACTGCTACTGTGCCACTGGCGAGAGGTAATGTGTCATTTCCGCCACTAGGTGGAAGTGTTGAGCTGCACACTGCAGGGGCACCCTAGCCCCTTCAGTATGGACCCTGGTTCACACAAGGGCCGTGGTTGTGCTCACAGCACAAAACCAAAACATTATTTGAAAAACGTCTATGAGTGCCTCTCACGGTGTTCACAGTGCCTCTCACGGTCCTGTTCACACAGTACCTCTCACGGTGTTCACAGTGCCTCTCACATTCCTGTTCACGGTGCCACTAACCGTGTTCACAGTGCCTCTTACGGTCCAGTTCACAGTGCCTCTCACGGTGTTCACAGTGCCTCTCACAGTCCTGTTCACAGTGCCCCTCACGGTGTTCACAGTGCCTCTCACGGTGTTCACAGTGCCTCTCACGGTGTTCACAGTGCCTCTCACGGTGTTCACAGTGCCTCTCACGGTCCTGTTCACAGTGCCTCTCACGGTGTTCACAGTGCCTCTGACGGTGTTCACAGTGCCTCTCAGTGCTCACAGTGCCTCTCACGGTGTTCACAGTGCCTCTCACGGTGTTCACAGTGCTTCTCACGGTCCTGTTCACAGTGCCTAGCAAACATAGAGCCTGTGGTCGTATAACCGTCAATGCTGTATTGAAAAGGAGGCTTCTATAATTAATGTGAGAGCAGTGAACAGAAATATCTACCCTGAGTGGAGGGGTGGAACTGCAGCTGGACAACCTAGCAGATGTCTGTCCAGCTGAATTTCAAGCTGCTGTTCTAACACCAACACACATATACACACACATACACACACATATTCAGCAGGTAGGACACAAAGTTGGTCTGGTAACTTAAAGTTTGCTAGAGATGAATCCTGGAGAGGTGGAAAACAGGTTGACGTGCCACTGAGCAAGGCACTTAAGCCTAATTGAAAAATGGCCACTTAGTCCCTCACGGGGAGTTGGGAGACGAAAAAACACGGGTTTCCAGTTCACTCATGCAAATATGTACTTCTGTGAAATAGGAAAAATACAATCACAAGCCTAATTATGTATCGCTATTATTTTCATGCACACGCACATTTACCATAAAGCAAAGCGCACACACACACGCACACACACAAACACACACACACCCACACATACACACACACATTGAATATGTGCAGCGATGGTCTCTTTAATCTACTATTTGAAGAGCAGCTAAAGGCCTGAGAGCCTAAAACAACAGAATCTCTCTCGCTCTTTGTCAGTTTCTCACTCTTCGTCTTGAGCTTGTTTGCTCAATATTTCCCTCTTCCTCGGTCTTTCACGCGCGTGGATGTTTATGATTCTCTTGTTCCTGTCTTTCAAAATCCATATAACATCACTATCTCTTTCCTTTAATTCTACCTCTTCTGTAAACCACTTTCTCGGTCTCCTAACTTTCTGTGTGTGTGTGTATTAGTGTCAGTACACGCATGGTGCAATCTTTGGATCTACGTACTTCTTTGTGGGTGAGTGGGTTCTCATTTGTGTGTGTGTGTGTGTGAGACTGTGTTTGTTTGTTTGTTTCAAGCCAGCTGCTGTTTCCGCATGGGTCCATGTTTCCAGTGGTCTGTGTACCACCACACAGACACAGACACACACACATCTTAAACACACTTGCACACTCAAAGGCCCCTTCAGGAATCCATTGATTACCAGTCAGAGATGTAGATCTGGGCAGGAGAGTCTGATGTCAGTGGTTTAACTTAGCGTGGGAACGAGAAAAATATTATTTGACATTTGACCATCCTTAGTTGACAACCAAAAATAGGAGGTTTGTAATGTCAATCCTTCAAATGGTACAGTCATGTTGGTCCTTCAATGTGGTACAGCAATATAGGTCTTTTAATGCGGTACAGTAATATTGGTCCTTCATAAGGTACAGTAATTTTGGTCCTTCATGAGGTACAATAATGTTGTTGTGTATGGGTGTCTGTTGGTCTCTGTTTGTATGTGTGTGTCTTTGTGTGTGTGTGTGTGTGTGTTTGTGAGTATGTGTACATTTGCATCATTCATCAAATACTCCAATGCATAATCCCAAAGTGATATGAAAACAGTATCTGTCAGCTAGCTGTTACATAAAAGACACAGATGGAAAGGAATCGACACACATGAACACACACAGGCACACACAAACACACACAACCACACGCTGACACACACTCGCTCCAAAACACACTCTCCTTTTGCACTGGCTGTCGCTACGGCTCACAGGCTCTTTAGAGGGCGAGAAGCCGCATGACATCTTGATGAAAGAAGGTGATCTTGTCTTCTCATAGACACCATACAGCACTAGAAACAAATTATGCAGAGTACTTTTCTATTTAAAAGCCAGTGCTTGTGTGTGTGTGTGTGTGTGTGCGCGCGCGGGTGTGTGTGTGTGTGATCATTGGATTATTAATGTGATTGTTCATTCATTATGGATGTAGTCAGAGTTCTAGTCAACACATCAGTAAAGGTACAACAGCTGTCGCAGAGTGATATGATAAAAATATACACACATAAACACACACATCAACAGATCCGTGAACCGGCTTTGCCATGAACCGATTGTGCAGAAAATCTGCCGCCTGACACTTCGGTTGAGTCCCAAGTGGAATACTATTCCCTACAGCGTTCACTACATTAGACCAGAGCAGTCTGAACTCAATACGGAGATAGATGGATACATGCTCTCTCTAAACCTTCTCTAACTTATAAAATGAGTATTAGTTATCGGGAGTTGTTTTGGGAGCCGCGGAAAACAAAAAAAATGAAACACTGATGTTTGTCCAACTGCTACTTCATTTCCCGCATCTCGGGTTCAAGGTTATTTCTGATCCCACGATCTTACATGTAACGCCACGTGGATATCGGCGGGATTAGACACCCAGGACCCTGTTGTGAAGAAGAGGATAAAAAACCCGAAGTGTGTCGGTGATCCAGGACTGGATTTGCCTATCCCCATAATGAACCACGTTCGTTTCTTTGCCATTTCATTGGGAAAAAAGTACTTAACTATTCATCCTAGACCCTTATCTGTTCTGAAGCTGCCTTTTACGTGAACTGGAACCCTTTTCATCTAGGCAGTCTTCAGCACCATGGAAACCACTTCGTGCCTCACCATTGTCTTCAACCAGATACGGAGAGGTGAGACTGTACATCGAACTATTGATATTCAGCACTCGTCCGCTAACCAAAGATAGGCTGTATATCATCCGTTAGGAACCCCCTCCTAAAGGTCATTCCGAGCGGTTATTCCTCAAAGAGACTAGTACACGGTGTCCTTGCTGGTTGTAGGAGGTGCGAGGGCCGACTAGCCGGGGAAATTGACGCCCGGTTTTCCCGCTCTATAAGTTATCTGCCGTCAGACCGACGCACGGGGATCAGAGAAAGACCGTTAAACCAGGTCAGTTTCTGGCGATTCGTCAAACTCGGTCAGAGGCTGTGTCGCTTTATTTAAAGCCCCGGGACGCTTGAGAAGTTTAAGATAATCCATGTTGTTCTATTATTACACTAGGAAGGCACCGATTTCAGAGTCCTCCACATTAGTCTATTTGTATGAACACCGCCAGGTTACCAATTCCCAAAGCGTTAGTAGATTTCGATCAGTTATGATCACGAGTGACATCCTTTGCAATAATATAATTGATGCTAAACGACTTACTTCAGTATAGCCTAAGGCAGTGTTCCCCCCCAGTGACCAGACAACAGGCAGTGCTTACCAAAAACCCAGGTCAGCAAACTAACAAATAGGATTTTAAAAATGGTTTTAAGCTACAACCTAGTTTAAATGGCATACATGTTCATCAATTCTATCAATTGAAATTTGCATTTAATTGAAATGCAAGGCTACTGCATTTCTACTGGCTTTTAAAAATTCTAATTAAAAACGTTTATTTACTTACCTGTAAGCGGATCGTAAGACCCATCGAGTTCCCGGGAGTCAGACAAGCTCTGCTCCCGACTTTTCTCCTTCATGTTATGGCGAAGTGCTTACCACAAACAACAGTTAAATGCCTCTTTCCTCTCCTCGACTCCTTCTCCCCTGGTTCACAAAAAATCACTTTGGTTCATTCAGTTCCGTCGACGCAAAGAGATAAAGTAACTTTGTAGAAAAGCACCGAATCAGATCTTTTTGGGGGTTTTCCCAAACAGTCCCACGGAGGAAAGTCAACTTCAGTGGGCGTGTGAACGGTCAACCACAGTAGCGGTCGACGCGCGCACGTCCTCTGTTGTGCGTCTAAGTCCAAATGGAAAACCCTTCGGCAAACCAGGTGAGAACCAGCACTTTGCAAAGCGCAGGCAGGGCTACACTTTCAAAGGCATAACATTTTAAACCTCCAAAACGAAAGTCTAAATGAATATATACATTTGATATCCAAGGCAAATCGTGTGGAGACTCGGTTGGTTAGCGCGGCTGAGGAGTAAAAAGCAGAATTGGCGGTCGACTTCAGACACGTCCTTGAGAGAAACGTTCTTAGCTCTACGGTTCTCGCCAACTGATTGGACCAGGCGGGTGGTGGAGGTCGGCCTACCAAACGACACCCAATTCCCCTGCGTCAAACCTGAACCCCACGGTCTCTGGTCCAGAAGTAGGTAACTGCAGGGGCCACTTAGACCGTCCCCCCAGGTCAGCAGTTGCACAATATAAGTGTGATGGGGGTGTGTGCGCGCGCTCTAAGAGACCCTTTTAATGCACCCTAACCCAAACCTGTGACACCACCGGTGTTCTTTATACCTGTTACAACAACAACTGAAGTATTTTAATGAACTGCCTGACGGGATTGAACTGCATTTATATAAAGCAATTCATTAAGCCCTATCTAGTAGTTCGTTTTCCTTCCGTATCTTTCTCACAAATTCTATCCAGCAGCTCGCAGTGAATCCATTAATACCCACCCTTGAAATACCCACCCTTATTCCCTGTATCTGTCTCTATCCAACACACACACACATTTCTTACGTTTCAAGAAGCGGCAGAGAAAAAAGTATTGTTATTTACCAAGTGTTTGTCGGGTTGTTACGGTTACCGAATGTGTGTGGTGTTGTTTGAATATGAAGTGGGATATTTTCTCATGGAAGAAAAAAAAACTGAGATCGAAGTTTGTGGTTCTGTGGAGAATGGGGGAAAGCCTGGGCGATGGTTGAACCTGTAATCACGAGCCAACAGCTGTGCCATCACTGTCCAGAGCGTTTTACAAGATTAGTCCCCATCTTGGGTTTGAATAGAACGATTCGGTGGAACGTGAGCTGGCAACTGTAAGATTTATGGTATTAAATGGCATTGCCTGAAATTCTGAATTGAAATTATAAATGTTTGCCATATTGGAATTTTAATACGGGTCGATATAGAAACTCAAAGCAGGTAGCAGGTTATTTATGTTTATTCCCCCTTCTAATTTTTTCTATTTTGCATATTTACCATCTTTACATGTTTTCAGAATATCAACCTGAAACGCAAGTACACATTCATTTTATTTATTTAATAAAATTAACAAAGTTGCGTGCTAACCAATACCCTCCCATCCGAAAGCGTTACAAGACAGTACAAACATTTGTACTGATCGGCGTCGGGTGTTGGAAGACTTCAGTATACAAAAAAGAAATACACCTATGTAATTTGTTAATGCAGACACTGTTCCATCTGTTTACACCAATCAAGATCTCAAAACAGTTAGTGAAAGAAATAAGAAACAGTACACAAACAAAAAAAGCAAATACCTTTTCAAGGTCCAGTAGAATACGGTGAGAGTTTCAATCATGAGACGTTGTTCCAGACTTCGACATGGCAGAACAAGACATAATCTGTAATCGTTAATAGCCTGGGGCTATAAAACAGGGACTTGACTCAAGCAACACATTGAAGAAAAAAAAAAAAGCCTTGTCATTAATAACGCTGGCAGATCAGATCAAGGACACGACGCTGGTTTGTGTTGATCCAAGGAATACGGTATAATTGTGAGCCTCTCGTGGTTAAAGCCTACGGTTTACCTCCGCAGCTCCCTGGGCAACGCGGTTCATCACGTCAGCGACCTTCAGCGACCTTGGTCGGACCGTGACCACGCGACCTGTATGTTTTTCTTTTGATTGGTCTCTCGAAATACACCTGCGTACTAAAATTGGACCTTACGCAGATGTTTACGCTCGGTAACACCGTGGACAGCTATTGGCTGTGTGGTTGGAGAAGCCGCTGGAGAGCACTTGTAATTTTGATATCCTCACGCACACACATACTTACACTCACACGCACACAACCGATACCCAGCTAAATTCCTATTTAATTTGATAAAAGGTCCCTCAGTGCCAGGAGTGTGTGTAGCTATCACAAACACAGGAGATTGAACATCAATGTTTCTGTCTCTTCCTCCTAATCCATGTAGGGAATAGGGTGTCAATAGGAATGCAGACTCTGGCCCCCCTTTCGGTTGCCAGATTTCAGGAATAGCTCTCTCTCTCGGTATTACAGGACAGATGGTTTATCCATTGACCCATTCAGAACCAGGTACTCTATCTACGGCATCGTCATGAGGTTGCCAGAGACTTCAGGTCCAGCCAAGCCTTAATCCCTAATTTCTCTGAACAATGGCTCCTCTGGCCCTGTCACCGGCAAACTCACAGAACTCCTATTACTCAGCGCGGCCAGACAGACTCCATTATCCGGAGGCAAGAGAAGAGTGAACCGTAAAAGACTCAGAGGACCAGAGCCGGTGAGACCAGGGGTTTCCTGAAGAGAGACGGGCTGGACATTTTAGGCTAGGCTCTGCCCAAAATGGCACCCTATTTCTTGTGCATTCGATTTGATAAGGCCCCAGTCAGGGGTAGTGTACCACACAGGCAACAGTAGGCCTCTCTTAGTGATTTCCTTGTTGGCATTCAGAGGGGGACAAACGCTTGACATACGCCTCCACGTATCTCCTCTGCCTTACTACTACTCCTCTTCCCAACAGAGAGAAAGATCTTTTGCAGTTTTTATCCTCCTCAGTTATACAAGCAGGAGAGGGCGATTTCACTGTATCTGTCTGTGTGTGTGTGTGTGTGTGCGTTAGATCAATTAAGAGAGGCGCTGGAGGACAAAGTTTATCCGAGTAAGAACTAATTACTCTCACCATGGGAAGGGAACAGAATGAAGGAGTGAAACGGAGGGAAGAGCAGAGAATAAAAACAGAAAGGAGGGGGGTGTATCAGAGAGAGGTGTAGCAGAGAGAGAAGGTGAAGCAGAGAGGAGGTGTAGCAGAGAGAGGAGGTGAAGCAGAGAGGAGGTGTAGCAGAGGGTGCAACAGAAGACAGGAAGTGTGTGACAAGTGAGATGTTAAGGAGAGAGAAAGATAAAATGAAAGGAGCGATACTGCGAGGTGAGATGGAGAGATAGATGGAGAGATAGATGGAGAGATGTAATCGAGGAAGCCGCAGCGTTCTCTGAGACCGTTGCTAAGGGTCTTTAAACGCTCAACGTCAGTCTACTAAAAATATATTATCCGAATAATACGGATAAAAAACAAACCCCAATCCTCGACTGAACGAGCAGTCTCCGGGCTGGGACTCTGAGCGGTTGGGGTCAACTTCATACCAGTTAAATTTACTAAAGACGTTCCTCAGGTTCACATTATCATATTTTTTTTATGTTACATTTCTTTTCCTACCTTTCTACGATGCAGACATATCTACGTTCCATTTTTATGTTTTGTAACTTCACATAGTCATCTTTCACAGTTCAAATCCTTAGCAAACGAGCCGATAATATCAGACGTTACACCCATGTTTCATTGACAATATGTTGGCAAAATAACCTGCAGGCTCCTCATAGAAACAGCACAAACGCTGTTTCTTCGATACAACCCTAACGCACACCTCATCTGGCAAACAATGGTCACATATTGGTCGATCATACAAAACCATTATGGAATAAAAAATCAAATATATTCATTGCAACCATGTCAGCGATATAGTATCTTGCAAAATATTATAATATTCTATTCTTTTTTGCGATAAACCTTTCAACCGTTTCAAGATATACTTCGTGTAGGCCTTTTAAAATGATAAACTTGGATTAGCAAACACGACGTGCCGTTTTTTTTTTACATAGCGTTTTCCAACTCCAATAGTCATTTACAACATTAACAGCAGCTACACTATGCTACACTGATGAATCGACGTTATTTTAATTAGGTTTCTAAGTGACCTTAAACTGAACTGTAGCATACATTAACGCCTAACCCTGACTCACAAATCCATGTTCCCTATTCCCTAGACATAACCCTAACCCTAACCTCCCCACATCACAGGCCTGGATGACACAAGCATGACGCTATAAATAGTCACGCTCCTTGTCGTCCTAGACTGTGGTAGCATCAGCTGTCGCCTTTCCTTTTGACATTTCTCTGTATTGTTCTCTTTTGTTTAATCTATTCCCGGTTTATTCACTGCACTTTGTGATTAGCTAAACAAATACCTTATCAAATGCAATACATTATTATGAACCCCATTCTAGGACAAACAATGGCTCTATGTTTGGTGAACAAGATGACACCAGGATGAATTTAATTAGGCGTTATTTCATTGATCACCACAAAAAAATCCAAGTCAAAATGTTCTAAATTAATTACAATTATAAAATTGTATTCACCCCCCATTAGTCAACATTTGTTAGAGGCATCTTTGGAAGCAATTACAGCAATGAGCCACTTTGATAAAGTATCTACCAGCTTTGCACACAGGGACAATTTTGTCTAATCTTTCTTTGCAAAATTGCTCTGGCTCCATTATGTTGGATGGGGACCCTCGGTGAACAACAATATTCAACTCTTTCCACATATTCTTAATTGGATTGAGATCAGGGCTTGACCTTTGACATTGGCAGATTTGCCCCAAAGCCACTTCAACGTTGTCTTGAAGTACCGAAAGATGGATGTGCCCTAAAAACACTTAAGCATTTCAGGTCATTGTAATACTGAAAAATGGATCATCACTCCAGTCTGAGGTTCTGTGCGCTCTGGATCAGGTTTTCCTTCGATCTTTTGTTGGGTCTTTAATCCTGACTAGTCTCCCAGTCCCTAACGCTGCAAAGCAACCCCATCACATGATGCCGCTACCACCCCGCGTCAAAGTAGAGATGGTGTTCTCAAGATGCTGTAGTGTTAAACTAGCCCTATACACAGCTCCATACTTGTCTCATCAGACAAGCAGTATCTTTCCGAGTCTCGCACATTCCTTTGGGCAAGATATCATGTGACTTTTTTGTCACTGTATGAAAGTTAAGGCATTTAACTCATTCACAGTGGACACAAAAACAACATCTACATCCACCAGTTCATTAGACCGGTAAAGGAAACAAAATAGGTAGGGAGTGAAACAAACTTTTATTAAAAAACACAAATAATACTAGCATACTAACGACAGGAGTTAGAAGAAAAACAGAGGAGATCCTACGTTAAAACAGAGAGTTGCATAATGTTTCATCCATCTCCAATAAAAGGGTCCGCAGACAAAAGTCAGGTGCAGGGCTTCGCTCAAGACCACAAGCGTGAGAGCCATGTTACTAAAACCAGTTTCGGAGCAGATCGGGCCATTGTGAAGTTTCTCCTAGACACACCGTAGCTCCAGGATCAGCTTGGAATACCCGAAGACTAACATGTGCCGTCAGTGGGGCAAAACGCCAAACTGACCTGGGACCCGTGTCTACCGGCAACCTCACCATATCCCAACACCTGCGGGAGTCAGCTAATGTCGGATGTCACCAGCGCTAGGAACACGTGCGGCTGGTGAACGTGGCCTTTGTTGTAGTCACAAACCAAAATGTCCATCACAATGTCGTCGCTGGTTTATGAACGTAGCTCGGGAGCTGGTTTATGAACGTAGCTCGAGAGCTGGTTTAAGAACGTAGCTCGGGAGCTGGTTTATGAACGTAGCTCGAGAGCTGGTTTATGAACGTAGCTCGAGAGCTGGTTTAAGACCGTAGCTCGAGAGCTGGTTTAAGAACGTAGCTCGGCGCCATCTTGGGCAGTGACCGTACATTCTGTTTCACCTCACGGACCGTAAGCTTGTAATGTCAGCATGGACAAAACTAGAGTTAATGTGTTCTGAGGACAAAACAAGATCCTAAAACAAAATGTAGTTATCATTCAAAATCTGGAGGAAATTAACAAATATATATATATATTTACTTATATATTGTTAGCTCCCACACAAACACTTAGTCACAAGGAAACACTTCATTGGGTATTTTAGTTTTTTTTCTGAATCTGAGAAAAAGGTTGCACATAAGAAATGGTCTCACATCGTTTGTTCATGTCCATCACCGTCGACCAGTTGCCTAGCAACAAAAGGAAAACTAACAGAGAGGAGAAAAAACGAACAACCAAATGTATATTTAACAACTAAAAGTTTCAAGAGAACACATTTTAGTCCACTGATCAGTTCACAATGCTTCATCCCAAATTCACCCCTTCCACCCTTCTAGTCCACTGATCAGTTCAATGCTTCATCCCAAATGGACCCCTTCCACCCTTCTAGTCCACTGATCAGTTCAATGCTTCATCCCAAATGGACCCCTACCACCCTTCTAGTCCACTGATCAGTTCAATGCTTCATCCCAAATGGACCCCTTCCACCCTTCTAGTCCACTGATCAGTTCAATGCTTCATCCCAAATGGACCCCTACCACCCTTCTAGTCCACTGATCAGTTCAATGCTTCATCCCAAATGGACCCCTACCACCCTACTAGTGCACTGCCGACTCATCCGGGGCCCACACCAATGAAATGCAGTGAATCGGGAAACGGGTGTCAATTGGGACACAAGTTGGATATTTGCATGAACGAATCCGGTAACAGTCCCGCCACAACACACACATACACACATCGCGTAAAACAGGGCACGCTCTAAACACTTTTTGTATGAAACCATTGAAACACACACACACACACACACACACTTTCCCCAGGGCAGTGTGGAGTCTGGGGGAGCAGTCGAGCATCTCTCCAGAGTTGGCACCATTTGGTCGAACCGGGGGGGGGGGGGGTTAATCACTGGTCCATTCATCTCCGGTGACGTGTTTGGAAATGACATGGAGGTAAAGAGGGAGACGGAGAGAGGTGACAGGGGTGAGAGCGTGTGCATGGAGTGTGAGACGAGAGGTGTGTGTGTGTGTGTCGTCAAGTTTAACCCCTCCCTCTCAGGAGATGGTGGAGAACTCTTTGAGCAGGATGTCCTGACTCAACGTGTTCAAAGATACATTCTTCCTCACATTCAGACTGATGGAACGCACCTAGAGGAGAGAGGAGAAACAGCGAGATAAGATAGAGGAGAGACAGAGAGTACAGAGACAAAAGGGGGAGACAGACAGAGAGGACAAACGTCAGATATACACAACCACGATGTTAACAGCGAACACAGTGTCGTGTTGGTGTGTGCGTTCCCTCTCACCAGATCCTTGAAGAAGGCCGCTTCCTTGGGTTGTTCAGAATACCGTTCATACTGGTCCAAACCATCCTGCAGCTTCAGGGTCAACGTGTCATAGTTGGACCGGACCACCTCCAGAACCTAAAGAGGAACCAGTCACGGTCAGAGATGGTGAGGAGGTGAAGAAACGGAACCATCTCTCTCCCCTTTCGGGCTCCAATGTATGTCGGATAAATGTTACGATCACACTGGGGAAGACGGTGTGTGTGTGGCTGATACATTTTTCCAAAGTGCTGTGTTGTTTTTTTATTTCTTTTGGCAAACTACTGAATTATTAATCTAGATTACCTCTCTTTCTGTTCCCGTTTTGTCTATACATAGTCAGTGAGTGTGTGTGTGTGTGTGTACGGTTATGTTTCTTTCCCTCTTACGAAAGGAGAGCTTGCAACAAGGGGAGAAAGGGAGAGAGACAGAAAGAATGACAGAGAAACTGATTGATAGATGACTTAAGAGACAGAGAATGGATGATAGAGACACAGAGAGGGGATGATAGTTGGACAGAAGTGGGGATGATAGTTGGACAGAAGTGGGGAAGAAGAACATTCAGCTCTGACAAGACAGCTTATCTCACAGAAGTTGTTTTCTGCATCACAAAGCACATATGATTAACTTGTGAGAGTGTGTGTGTGTGAGCGTGTGTGTTCGATAGAGAGAGCATCAGCTCCATCGTTCTCCATTTCGCCAAGACAGTTGGGATTACGTTCCAGGATTTATCCGACAACATTGAGGAGCTAATCACAATAGGCATTGCCGTTCTGGTCTGTTCTCCGCTGCTCTTCAAGACAAAGTTCCGGTGAGGCTTAGAACCATCTGGGAATGCTTCAACGGGCTCGAAACATAGCAAGCCAGGCCCTTAAAGGAGTAGTTCACCCATTTTTATGTGCTCATAGTTCATCCCCAGAACTGCCTGATAAATCCAGATTGTAATATTTTTGTTGTTCATTCTAGCATCATTCAACTGAGGACTCAACGTCACAGCAGACACAATGATAAACACATTTAGTGCAGAGAGATGCCGAATCCCAAATACAACACTGGCAGGTTTGGAAGGAATTGCAGTGTTTCAGAACATGCTAGATACATTCCCATAATGCATTGCAGTGTTTCAGAACATGCTAGATACATTCCCATAATGCATTGCAGTGTTTCAGAAGATGCTAGGCACATTCCCATAATGCATTGCAGTGTTTCAGAACACTATAGACACATTCCCATAATACTTTGCAGTGTTTCAGACACATTTCCATAATGCATTGCCGTCATCCATTTCAGAGGATTGGGTACATTTCTGTAAATTTTTCAGATCCTCAGAAAGTTCTACGGCTGCACCCCCGAGAAAACCACGTCAGGCGGAATTACAGCCCGGCAAGACAACTACAGCCACAAGGCCCCCCTTGCACCTCGGAGGAAGGGAGGGGAGTAGGGGGAGAGGAGAAGAGGAGTAAAGTAGGAAGAGAGGACAGGAAAAGAAGGGTTCCACGCCTCATTAAAAGAGAGTGGATAAGAGAAATGAATTTAAAGGGAAAAGGTTAAACTAGAAGAAGGGGAGAGTGAGTGTGTGTGTGTGTGTGTGTTAGCTGGTAGGTAGAGAGGTAACCATCTGTGAATAGTTCCTACTGTCTTACCACCTGACTCAATCACACAGGCTAGCGAAGTCCAACAAACACACTTGTGTACAGAACGGGTATAAACGGGCCCTTTCCCGGGTTCAGAGAGCTGTCCAGCAGGTCAGCACCACCAGACCCTCCAGTAGCCCAGAACCTGACCTGACAGCCACTTCCTGTCTGGGGGGGGTCCAGTCCCAAGAGGACAGGCCCAGGTGGTCAGGAGAACGGAACGACCTAAGGGCCTGCTGGACTCATTACACACATACAGATCTGACTGACTTCTGATGGGGAATGTCTAACTAACCCTTATCTGAATCTCCCCCAATCAAACCTCAACCTTATCTGAACTCCCCCAACCAAACCTCAACCTTTTGTCAACCAAACCTCAACCTTATATCAACCCCCCCCAACCAAACCTCAACCTTATCTCAACCAGCACCTGTGTGCTGCAGTTTAATTTAGTGGTGAAGAATTCGGGTGGACATCCGCCAAGAGTTAATAGGCGTGTTGAATGCCCGAACGACACCCCCCCTTCACACACACACACACACACACAGTCTAAAATAGACCATAAACCCCTCTGCCACCACAGAGTCACCCTGCCGTGATGAACTGCCGCTGACACTGCCCTTGACTCCGGCACTCTAGCACGCTGCACTGGAATTTAAACAGTCGTCGACCTGCCGACCGTGAATCGTTTTTCATAATGAAGTGGTCCGGCGAGCACCCAACCCCACACAAACACACCCACACACCCAACCACACACCCACACACCCACACACAAACCTAACCACACAGACACACACCCACACGCACCCACACACCCAACCACACAGACACACACCCACACACACCCACACACCCAAAAATGATATGCAATTCCGCAGGCGGCTAAGAGATCTGATGCTCGAATCCAAAGCCGTTTGCTGCAAAACAATTGTTTTGACAATCAAAAGACCCTCTGAGTTTCTCCCGGGCTCCTTTGAAGTGTGTGAAACTTCCACGCACACATTATAATAACGATGACAAGGCCCCCTCTTTACCAGGTACAAGGATCCAATATCCCGTCTAAGTGTTCGTTGAGCAATATTTAACAGAACATAAACAATTCAAATAAATGCCCTTTCCTAGCTACAGCCTGAGAGCAATTTGGGTACACAGCCTTGCTCAGGGACAGGCACCTTGTCGCCACTGGGATTTGATCTAGTAACCTTTCGGTTATTAGTCAGATGCTGAAACAGCAAGATTGTCACAAAAAACTCTTGGGGATATTACAAAGTGTGCTGAGATGAGTTACGAAGAGTGTGATGTCATAAGCGTATTGTGGCATCACGAGAATGTTTGGGATGAATAAAAGAAGCAAGTTGTGACGTCATAAGGGATGTGCGTTGGAAGATCACAGGAGTTCTGTGACATCATAAGAGGAGTGTTACAGTAACAGCGGGTACCTGGTCCTCCGAGAGCTGGGAGATGTGGTTCACTGCAGCATACGACTCAATCTTGGGGTTGAAATGGTTGATAATGGCCCTGAGAAAACACACACACACACACACTTAGGCAAAGCAGTTCCTCCGAGAACAAAAGGTGTTGCCTGAAATACACAACCTCCCGTCTCTCTGTACTCATTGACACCCCTCATCAATAAAGTTCAGGAAATAGAGAACGACCCCATACATCAAAACGTTCCCTGAAGAAAGACTTGAAGTGTTTCGGCAAGCACGTCCCCGGGAACCCGGACTGCACAATACAGGTTTCCATTACTGACAGACTATGAGACATTTCCAGTTACCGCATTTCTGCAACACGATATGGAATTGATACGAACACTTCAACATACAACACACAGACAGTGTGTCGTCTGTCACGCACCATAGCACAAACTTCCTCGTATGTGTAAACCTACTTGGTAATAAAGCCGATTTTGATTCTGCATAGCAAGTTGACGTTTTTACACAAAACTCTAAATCTACATTACACCTTCGCACCAAGACGAAATGAACCAACGGGTGGAGGAAAAAGCCTTCAATACGAGACAGGAACACAGTATCTATACACATGCAGCCGGCTCTTTAATAATAGTGAAATATATGAGAGGGAAATTGGATGATATATGTACTTGTATCTACAGGTTTCGCATTTCCTGAGTTTATTCTCTTAAGGATTACTCCCTGAGTGAATTTTCTGTTCAAATAAGCGTGGCTCTATGGAAATTGCTCCTTGGCCAATGGCATTATAGACTCCATCAGAATGCATTAGGCTCACGCAAACCGCTCCTGTGCCCCCAAAATGGCAATTTAATGTCATTTTCTGCTGAAGAGTATTATGCGCATAAAAGTGAAGATCACACACACACACAAAATCAAAACCACACACACCCACCCACACCCTGCCGAAGAACCATTTTCCATCTTAGAGGATCGTTAGGACAATTGCATTTCCCGTTAGGCCTTGAATAGATCACGAGGAATGGGAGCTAATGGCCAGATAACCCCTGACACAAACCCACAGGGAATGAGTCAGTTGTGCAGGGATCCCCCTAAAGACAGTCATGGGTGGTACTACTACCAGTCCCTCGGAAAGGACCACCCTCCAGCAAGAGAATACCGGACCACTGAGACGGATCAGAACATCCAGACCCCCCCCCCCCATGTCCAGACCCAGTGAGCACAGCCTAGCCATCTAACCGGGACACAAGAAGACCCCAAAATGAGGTGGAAACGGAGCTGCACTTCCTTACCTCCAGGTCAAAGGTCTGACAATGTCATAAACACATATTTCTCACAGACCAAACAGAACCACAAACAATTTGAAAACCGAACTTAAACGCCAGTGTTAACGTGAAATCCCAGCTCCACGACCTAGAACCAGTTGAGAACAGGTCGACGAAAGGAGGTAATTGTAACTCTTATCAATATTTGCCTCCTGTCCGTCAAGCCCTAACTGCACGTTGTCATAACACTGTTCAAAGGCTAAAACAACATTGCGAGAGCGATTCTCTATCAGCCTCTTAACCATCTCCTTGCTTTCAAAAGCTCTGTTCAGATCTATCCACTATAGAACCAGCGAGTGTGTGTGTTCTTACCTGACATTGACCAATGAGTGTGTGACTTTACTGGCAGGCTCCTTCCATTGGCCTGCATTGGTGGACACCCTTAGAACTGTGAGGAAGACGGAGAACACAGTGAGACATCTCACCACACGTATGAGGACACAGTGAGACATCTCACCACACGTATGAGGACGCAGTGAGACATCTCACCACACGTATGAGGACGCAGTGAGACATCTCACCACACGTATGAGGACGCAGTGAGACATCTCACCACACGTATGAGGACACAGTGAGACATCTCACCACACGTATGAGGACGCAGTGAGACATCTCACCACACGTATGAGGACACAGTGAGACATCTCACCACACGTATGAGGACGCAGTGAGACATCTCACCACACGTATGAGGACACAGTGAGACATCTCACCACACGTATGAGGACACAGTGAGAAATCTCACCACACGTATGAGGACACACAGACAGAGACGCCAACACAAGACGGACACGTTTAATCCGCTAATCTCACCGTGACACACACACACACACAAACACAGAGAAACTGACCCATGCAGTAGAGGTTATCAAACACCTGGTGCATTCGGACGATCTCGTAGTAGAGCTCATCGTAGCTGTTGGAGGTGGGCAGGAAGGTGTCTCCGTACGTAATGAACATGTTGAACAGGTTCACCACCTGGACACACAAACACACTGATGTTAAATGGTACCGAGCTGATGATTAAATGGTACCGAGCTGATGATTAAACGGTCGGAAGAATCAAAGTGACAATCAGAACGGTGATGGACATTAGCGGGGGGAGTGAGGGTCAAGGGTCAGGGAAAAGGATTTGGGGTTAATGATTTACAGGTTAAGGGCTAAAGTTTAGGGGGTTAGGTATTAGTTAGTTAGTGGCTAGGGGTTAAGGGTCAGTGGCTAGGGATTAAGGGTTAAAGGGTTAGTGGCTAGGGGTTAAGGGTTAGTAGCCAGGGGTTTAGGGTTAGTGGCTAGGGGTTAAGGGGTAGTGGCTAGGGGTTAAAGTTTAAGAGTTAGTGGCTAGGGGTTAAGGGTTAGTAGCTAGGGGTTTAGGGTTAGTGGCTAGGGGTTAAGGGTTAGTGGCTAGGGGTTAAGGGTTAGTGGCTAGAGGTTAAGGGGCTAGGGGTTTGGATCTTACCAGCAAGGCCAGATGGAAGATGTTGTGCTTGGCCAACAGAACCGTTTCATTGGATAGCAGAAACTTCAAAAGGTTGATCAGAGCTGGTGGAAAAAACAAAGAACATAAACACGCATATTTGACTCCAACACGACCCACCCAGCACCACCCACCCCAGCACCACCCACCCCAGCACCACCCACCCCAGCACCACCCACCCAGGACCACCCGCCCCAGCACCACCGTTTAGAGGGACACAGTGGAAGGAGTTCTCCCCCTACAGAGCCATCAGCTACACAGCCGATTACCGGCTCCCATTCAGACAGCCCCATTTCCCATGTCATTACCCAGACTACTTTTAAATGTGCTACTCCATTGAGCCCCTCCGGCTGACGGGACCACATGTAAACCCCCGTGATCACAGGGGTTGGGGTGTATTAACACAGTGCTCAGAACAGCTCTTAGCCATGGTATATTGGCCCCATATAGCACACCCCCTCGAGCATTAAGGATTAAGTAAACAAAGGACAGAAAGAGGGGGAAAGAGAGAGAGTTGGGGGGGAGCATGTGTTTGTGTATCGAACACAGAGGTTAAGCAGGACAGAGGTTTCTACATATATTTAGGAAGCTGCCACATGGAAACCACAACGTTGCCGATCACAGTTCCAGGCTCACCACCACCCCAGCTCCTACCTGACCCCAGCTCCTACCTGACCCCAGCTCCTACCTGACCCCAGCTCCTACCTGACCCCAGCTCCTACCTGACCCCAGCTCCTACCTGACCACAGCTCCTACCTGACCACAGCTCCTACCTGACCACAGCTCCTACCTGACCACAGCTCCTACCTGACCACAGCTCCTACCTGACCACAGCTCCCTCCAGGTGTAGTGCAACCGGATCCGGCACTTCTTCTGGTAGCAGATCAGCTTGTGGATGACCTGCACACAACGCCTGGCGGGACACACACACACACACACACATCCTTTGAGATTCTAGTCACTGACATCTACAGCATATGCACCATGAACGATGGTGCTACATGGAACCCAAAAGGGTTTCTTCTAAACGGCCTAAGCGTTCCGAGGGGTCCGGGGGCGTGGCCTGAGCGCGGGGATAGAGGCTGAGATGTAGAACGGCCGTCTCACATGTACAGATCCATCGGGAAGTCCTTCATCATATGAGTGACGATGAATTCCACCATCAGGTCTGGAGAGACGGACAGAGACAAAAGACACAGAAAGGACACAGTCCGGTCAGAAAGCGAGGGGACGTTTAGATCATCCTCTGCCGTGCTCACCACAGATGTACATGGAATAAGTCTCTTATTTCATCTGGGTCACGTCTGAAATATTCGCAACGGGTCTCGGGTTTGTGCAATGATTTACCGACTGGACCCTCTGTTAATGAGAGGTCTGAGGTAATGAAAAGTCATCTGAAAAGTGGAACCGCCCACATAGGTTTTTAATTCTACACCAATTAAAACGTTCTCCAGGGAACACGCAGGGCCACAGGCCCAAGGACCAGTCCGTGTGGACGGTCTAGTGGTGCAGCTCCGTACGGTCAGGAGTTCCACGCACCTAGAACGGCACACACCAGGGGTCGCGAAGGGACGTTCTTCTCTGCCGCTTTTTTCCGGTGTCTCATGGGCTGCAAACACGCACACGCGCACACACACACACACACACAGAGATTAATAAAGGAAGGCTTCCATTTACCCATAACCCTAAACATGACCACCAAACCTAATTGTAATTTTAAAGCACCTGCGAGATTTGTCAAGGGTTACTATACTTATGAGGACTTCTGGTTCTAATGAGTAACACACACAGACAGACACAGACACACAAACATAACAACACTGACACACCCAGAGACAGACACACACACAGACAGGCACAGACACACAAACATAACAACACTGACACACCCAGAGACAGACACACACACAGACAGGCACAGACACACAAACATAACAACACTGACACACCCAGAGACAGACACACACACAGACAGACACAGACA
The DNA here is from genome assembly GCA_016801125.1 of Novumbra hubbsi. Taxonomy (NCBI): domain Eukaryota; kingdom Metazoa; phylum Chordata; class Actinopteri; order Esociformes; family Umbridae; genus Novumbra; species Novumbra hubbsi. Next base: position 19,907 of record JACXGK010009466.1, read on the forward strand.
CACAGACATAACAACACTGACACACCCAGAGACACACACACACACA
>JACXGK010009467.1:7550-20138 GCA_016801125.1 Novumbra hubbsi
GACGGGGGGAGACAGGTTTGGCCTGGACGGGGGGAGACAGGTTTGGCCTGGACGGGGGGAGACAGGTTTGGCCTGGACGGGGGGAGACAGGTTTGGCCTGGACGGGGGGAGACAGGTTTTGTGTAGTAGGATCCGGAACTGCTATACTAGGTGATACCAGGATGTCTCGCTGACTAACCGCCCTCTCATCACATTCCGTAGGAATGACGCCTTGAAGCGCGTGCCAGCAGCAAACCACAGGCTCTGCCAGCAGCATTCATATCCCAAACCCTAACACCTACCTACAAGAGTCCAAGGGACAACACATCTCTCAGGGTAATTATGATAGTAGCTATTAGAGGAGATGAGTGACAGCTTCTGAAAACGTGTTTATAGAAGAAACCAGAACAGGCCCGGGCGGTCCGTGTTCCGGCCGGTACCTGACAGTTGGAGAACAGTCACAGGCACTGTCATGGCTGCGGGCCTCAGAATGCGCCGGTACCATGAGTCAGACCGCGGCGATACTCAGGGAACTGGGTGTATGGAGAGTGAGTAAGTGAGAGTGAGTAGGAGTGAGAGCTGTGTTCCTGGTGGGGGTTATTGTGCTCCGTCTTTACATGCTCTCAGGATGTATTATTCATCTCCCTGGAGCCGTGGAGGGCTACACCAGCTGACTGCAACCAGAGCTGTTCCCATCAGACACACTGGAGTTTTAACAGTCTTTAGACCCGCGTCAGACCCATATTGGAACACCTTTCTTACATTCGGCTACAGCGAATTATTCATTTGATATTTAACAAAGGCTGGCTTCACACCGGGAAATGATTGAACGCATTCGGATTCAGGCCTACTAATCTGACTAAAGCTAATCCGCATAGTAGATGAATGTAATGATATTCGTACTGAGCAGAAGCTGACTGGCGAGGGGCCATCTTGTCTCTTTCTCCATCCACATCGGAGTTGTTTTACATATGTCTGTTTCACATGAGTGCCTTTGTGAGATGGAAGGGAGGGAGGAGGCAGGCAGACAGACATATAGACAGGCTGGGAGGAGGCAGGCAGACAGGCTGGGAGGAGGCAGGCAGACAGGTTGGGAGGAGGCAGGCAGAAAGACAGGGAGATTTGTCTGGGGCATATCTCTGGGAAGAACTAAACTTTTTCCCCAGGTCCCAAAGAGGCCTAACTGGGAAGGAGGATGTTGGCTAGTCCTTTAGGGACTCAATCAGATTTATGCATGTTTAACTAAGCCCATCGCCTCACAATGTTCATCCTGCTCTCTAGAAAGTGAAGGAGGAGGGGAGGGGAAGGTAGAGGGAGGTGAAGGAGGTTGGCGGTCCGTACCCAGCTGAAGCGCAATGTAGCCCTATAGTGTGAGTTACAGTGACGCAGACAGGGAGAATGTATGTGCCCAGATGCAGAGCTAAGGATTAATATTACCAGCCCAGAGAGTGGTATTGCTTCAGCCTAATCGCCTTCATCACTGTACATTGGGTGATTATGACTAAATAACGCTGATGCTAATGGAGCAAGCTCTAGACACACCACCGATCTAGAGCAGCACTTGTCCACTGTGATTATTAAAAGGTGTATTGGTGTTCCCTAAACCCATTGATAACTGTACGAAAGGGACTGTAGTGTGTACGCGTGAATACACAACAGCCATATGGCAAGAATACAAAAGTGGCTGCACCAACCAAAACAGGCACAGCCACCAAGCAAAATCTATCAATCGATGTATTTCATTAAGATGCGACGTGGTAGTGATAGGTAAAGATGCGATGTGGTAGCGATTAGTAAAAATGCAATGTGGTAGCGATAGGTAAAGATGCACTGTGGTAGTGTTTGGTAAAGATGCAATGTGGTAGCGATTAGTAAAGATGCAACGTGGCATCGATTGGTAAAGATGCAATGTGGTAGTGTTTGGTAAAGATGCAACGTGGCAGGGATTGGTAAAGATGCGATGTGGTAGCAATAGGTAAAGATGCAATGTGGTAGTGTTTGGTAAAGATGCAAACTGGTAGCGATAGGTAAAGATGTGTTGTGGTAGTGTTTGGTAAAGATGCCATGTGGTAGCGATAGGTCAAAAAACCAATTTGTGGAATGTAACAAGTGTGGGTTAGCACGGTCTAAGCCACACCCTCCTCCGGAAAATGTGTCTGCGATGCTGGCAACATCTGGCTGTCTTTCCCCAATAACATCCTTGGGAAAATTCTACAACAGCTCCAGTGGATGTGGCTTTTGAGGAAACGCTGCGGTGTCTCGCACCATGCCAGCCCAGCCGTCTGACCAAAGCTCTTTGTCCTCAGCCACTGCAATCTGGCCCAAACCACAGTGCCGTCTCCAGCAGACAGAACAGGCCGGTGTCAGTACTAAACAGAACACTGGCCCGTCGGTCAGCACAGGCCACGCCCCCCCCCCCCCCCCCGTTCTGGAATCACGCCAGACGTTCCATTAAAAGGGGGCAGTTCTCTCTCCTCAGCGAAAGACAGATGGAGAGCAAAAGGAGGGAGGAGCGTAAGACGGACACAGTGTGCCGGGTAGCCGGAAGAGAGAGCTTCCTGTGGCAGTGGTATTGATGTAATGATGCTTCCCATCTAGGGAGGGATAACAGGAAGAGAGAGAGCAAGATGGGTGGAGAGAGAGAGATGGAGGAAGAGAGAGAGGCTTAATAATGGAAGTGGGAGCGAGGGAACGAGCGAGATGGACGCCTGCCAACCGGGTGGAGGTAAGTGGTCGGTTAGATGATTACTGGTTACGTGATGGTGGATGAACAGGAGAGTGGGTGGGGGGGGTAGTCTGTCCTTCAGCGTCAGTGTCTTTACTCTGCGGTTGGACCCGTGGGATGCTGCCTCTGAGGGTCCAAACTGAAAGCCTCAAACACCTGAAACACCCCCTCTGATAGGGAGAGACAAAACTGAGGGGGATTACGGGGAGGAACACGGGACAACAGGGGTGGATAATTCCCGACAGCCTCCGAAATGGAGCTGCATCAGCCGGTAGAGTGCGGTCTGTGCCACAATCTAACCTACATCTAAACCAGAGGCTTCCCCCTGCCTGCTTCACACAACATACACTTCCAGAAGCCCTTTCCTCCCACTGTCTCTGGATTGTGCTACTGACAGCTGCGGAGAAAGTTCAGAGGCTCGTGTGAAGTTCAATCTCCTTGTTGGCTAGGGTTTGAAGAGGGGAGACAGAGCAGAGCGCGTCAAAAGCACAGCGAAGGTGTCAAACAAAGCAGCTTCAGAGAGTTCAAACCAGCCTTTCTCCGGGAGTTTCACCAAGAAGACAAACACTGAACCAGGCAAAGACAAAGACTGAGCTCCATGGACTTTATATTCCAACTCCTAAGAAAAACTAAAACAGGAACCTCTCTTTAATAGCGATTATTAGTAACTCATCAAATGCTCTTTTCCAGACAGACAGATGTAAGTGTATAGGTTTCACACCACACTTTCCTGTACCTGTTGCTGAACCAACAACCGTAGCCTTGCAAGCGAAATACTCTACCAACAGCAGATATAACTCCATATCACTGCCTCACCATGCACAGACTTTTTCAAGAAATACCCAAATGTGGGTAGGTTGAAGCTATTTTGTGAAAATGTACGATAGCAACACAATGACAACAATGTACAACAACACTGCAATGACAACAACTACAATGACAACAACTACAATAACAACAGGCAGGAAGCCGGCTAAAATGCTAACCTGCGCATCGTTGTTCAGGCAAAATGCTACGCCACATATGAGCACATCCTACAGGACTAATCTGAATATATGAAATTGAAAAAAAGCAGCCGGCTAATTCTGCCAAGTGGTAAGAAAAAGCTGTCATTGAGGTTATGTCCACTATTCACGGTTTTACTGACAATGTTTCAATTGGAGCTGGCAAAGAAGAAAAAAACTGTTAGGTCCTTGAAACTAATGTATAGGGCCAGAACACATGTTAACGCAACATTTCGAAAATGGCTTGAACACTCTAATCGCATACATATTTTCACAGGTCTTTGGGCAACACAAAAAAACACAGCAGTTAGTATCCCATTAAAATGGGTCCTGGGGAATCTCACCATTAGTGTATTTAGTTCCGTCTCCATGGCCATCTCCGAGCTGCCTTTTCTGAGCAGTCTTGAATTCCTTCAAGGAGAGATAGAGCACCTTCCTCACATCTCTCTCCTCTGACCAGGGGATCCCATCTATGTCATCCTAAAATAGGAGGAGTAGAGAGGACAACTGGTTAGTGTCAGTATAGCATTAGCATATTAACATGACGTAGCAGATGTACAACTAGCACATAACAAAGCACTACATCTCCCAACCGACAGCAAAAGACTGAACCCATATCGCGGAGTAATGAATACATTGGGAGGCTATGGCTGTCTATTATCAATTAGAGCTCATCTTATTTGTGTCTTGTCAGACAGAAGGGCCGACTCACACTACAAAGGATGTTATTGTAACCAGGGTGACAGACTTCTTTAAAACACAGCTTCCTTTTCCGACAGCCCTTTCTCATCTTTAAAAATAAAGAAACATATTCCACCTCAGCACTATTAATTATTATTAACATTGGCTGGACAGTCCTCAGGGTCAATGTTGCACAAAAACCCACAGACGCACACTGACAGGAAAGACAGAAGAATGGAACAGTGACACGGACTTCCGTTTGAGGGGCACTTAACTTTCCCAGAATGCTTTGTTACAAAAGGCCTCCAGTGTCTAAGGGTACAGAAATACCAAGTTTCCTACACAGACGGTGCAAGTATATCACTATTATACTTCCTTTCACAGCGCAGTCATAAAGACTACACATTAACACCAGTGACAAAAGGAAATTAGAGCCGAACCCAACAACATGCCGGATCTCTAGTGACATGGCTGTAGCAATCCTCAATAGTGGAACTCACTGAGATATTCCAAGACAATCCTTGTGTTGCTGGAGGTTATAGACAACAGTGTGTCCCCACTTGACAATGCGACGAGGTGACAGCCGTGTTTCCTGTCCTCCGCTGTGCTAAAGCCGAGCACCGCTGCTCCTCATTAGACTTAGATTTGACTGACACACAAATGCTCACGTAAGAACAGAAACGGCTGAAACTCTGGCTTTAAACTCAGGTAGCTGAAGAAAAATGTGCCTGAAAGTGTGTTCTTTCCCCCTTGGTTCTTTCGGTGGGAGGCTGCCAGAGTGATTTCCACCTCTCCATACGAGGCTGCCAGAGTAATTTCCACCTCTCCATACGCGTGGCGACGCAGCGCTCCACATGGATGAGCGCCACGGGCCCATCAAGGCTTTAAAAGTGTCTAAATAAAAAAATAAATGAGAGCAAAACAGTGCCACCGCAATGTGTACTTCCTAGCTATGGTGGTGTTCTGTCAATGGCAAGACTGAGAAACAGACAAACTGACATGGGCAGGCACAGAGACCGGCGGGCAGGCACAGAGACCGGCGGGCAGGCACAGAGACCGGCGGGCAGGTACAGAGACCGGCGGGTAGGCACAAAGACCGGCGGGCAGGCACAGAGACCGGCGGGCAGGCACAGAGACCGGCGGGTAGGCACAGAGACCGGCGGGCAGGCACAGAGACCGGCGGGCAGGCACAGAGACCGGCGGGCAGGCACAGAGACCGGCGGGCAGGCACAGAGACCGGCGGGCAGGCACAGAGACCGGCGGGTAGGCAGGAGTGGGTAATTAGGCAGGCAGGCAGCGGGCCACTCAGGGGGCAGGCTGACTGACGGAGGGAGGGATGGATGCCAGGCCTCTTCAGGGTGGGAGAGCTGGGTGGCTGGCAGAGCAAGCCCGACACTCAGATGAGAGCCATGGAGCTGGCACTGCCATAGACAGCACCAAGCTGACAACCCCATACCACCCCCCCTTTCCTCCTCCACCCGCTGACACCCTCCGCCCACTGCTCTGCTCCCAAGGGGGAACCCACAGACTGCTAATGAGCGCCGGGGCCTTTGTGTGTCTACCGGAGCGGGGCGACTGGCACACAACACGCTTTTAAACACACACACGTTTTAGGGGCCCTAAAGGGACCGGGGGTCTTTCACAGCACAGCGCTCTACCTTGGCAAACACAGTGAACACACAAGAGGATCTTCTACCTAAAGAGCTTTAACTACTTTCACGTCCCCAACAGAGACGAGCCACAAAAGGTGCCAACCTAGCCAACCTAGCCACGTTCAGAAAGACAGACAGACAGGATGTGTCTATAGCCAGACAGACAGACAGACAGACAGGATGTGTCTATAGCCAGACAGTCAGACAGGATGTGTCTATAGCCAGACAGACGGACAGGATGTGTCTATAGCCAGACAGACAGACAGGATGTGTCTATAGCCAGACAGACAGACAGGATGTGTCTATAGCCAGACAGACAGACAGGATGTGTCTATAGCCAGACAGACAGACAGGATGTGTCTATAGCCAGACAGACAGACAGGATGTGTCTATAGCCAGACAGACAGACAGGATGTGTCTATAGCCAGACAGACAGGAGGTCCACAAAGTCAGAAAGAGACGTACAGGCTGAAGGTGGAGATACCCAGACAGAGAGAGACAGACTAACTGAAGGTGGGTGGTCCCAGATAGAAAACAGCAGATGGGGACGATCCACAGTACAGTAAATGAGACGCTGGCTCACTCATCGCACTGTAAACACACGCCAGTGGAGACGAGACGGTTTATAGACATCAGAAGACACTCCATATAAACGTGTCAACTCTTTACTGCCTGAAACCTCCCCAACAGGCCCAGGGAAGAGACATTTTGCACCAACCTTTCTCAACCGGGTTGCTGTCTGGCTTTGTCAGGGGTGCCATAAAAATGATATAATTAATGAAAATGTAAAAAAAAAAAAACATAATGGAAGCTTAGGGAAGATCATTAGCCGCCTCAAACATAAATCTTCCCACATTCCCCTTTCCCAAAGTCACACCTTTAACGCCGGGGTCAGCCCATGCCTGCATGTAAATAGCCTACAGGTGTTTTCTTTCATTACCGCCAGATATATGACGAGACTCAACCTAGCATGAAACTGTTTTTAAAAAGAAAGGTTCAGCGAACTCAGAATCGGAGCCACCAGCTTCATCGTCCAGTGGAAGCTCGGCAGCAGGGTTAGTAGAGGACCGCAGCAAGAGAGAAGGGATGACGACAGCTACTTGTCTTATGGTTTCATCTTTACCAAGGATCTATCCTGCACTCGCCCCATGTGCCTGGAATGTGGAACGATGTTGCAAACCGAAAAGACACCTGACAACAAATAATCTGTCACTGGCCAGCAGGGACGCTGAGTATTTTATTCATCTGAAAAGTAAACAAGAGTCTACACACCTAATGGGTGGTATGCTGCTGTTTATACTAGAAGCCCTGTGGTAAAAATGTATCTTAATACAGTCGGTGTCAGGGTCTAAAACAAGGATATCTGCATGTGAATAAAACCGCAACATCAGTTGTACAAGGACAAGGGTTCTGATACCTTCCTGTGGATCTGATTGGACAGCTAGGACGCCCTGCAGCCAGGAAACCTGCCCCTAAACAAATTCAGGACTGATATAATAATTTAGATGAAGACAACGCATCTGTCAACTGTAACATGATGGACAGAAGTCTATCGATCAATCAATCAACTTTATTTATAAAGCCCTTTTCACATCAGCAGTTGTCACAAAGTGCTTTTACAAAACACCCAGAAACCACAAAGAGCCAGCAACAACAGTGCTGAAGCACAGTGGCTATGAAAAACTCCCTAAAGGAGCAAGAATGTAAGGAGAAACCTATAGGGGAACCAGACCTCTGTGACCAGTCCTCTTAGAACGACCACATGTCCTTCTTAGTTTAAATGGAGCAGGAGACAATTTAGAGAAGACATCCCAGTGGAGAAGAGAGTCCACCTGGAAAGACAGCAAAGGTGAGGAGCATCAAGCCTTTCCGTTCACCTTCACACCCATGGGCCAGACAACACCTAATCATAGACCAAGCTGAAGAGATGAGTCTTCACTAGAAATGTAAAAGTTTGCTTTTAGTCTGCATTTCAAACAGTAGTTTGGCGTAGTGGAGCTCTATAAGGGAAAGCTCTGCATCCAATTGCATGTTTAGAAAGTCTAGATACAATTAGAAGGCTTGCATCTTGCCATCTTAGGGTAAGTGTATGTATGGCTGGATCATTTCAGCGGTAAGTAGGAGCAAATCCATGTATTGCTTTATAGGTTAACAATAAAACCATCAGCCCTAGCCTTAACATGCAGCTAGTGTAGAGAGGCAAATCCTGGAGTAATGTGTCCAAATGTTTTTGTTATAGTAAATAATTTAGAAACCGTGTACAGCAGTAACTGAAGTGTGTTTATTGATTCGTCAATGTAACCGGAGAGAAGAGCATTGCAGTAATCTAATCCAGAAGGAACAAAAGCATGGAGTTGTTTTGTCCTGAATCAGTTTTTGATATTTAATATGTTCATCAAAGAAGAGGTCAGAGGCGAGGGTACCGCAGAGGTTGGGATGCGACCACACAAACGTCCTGGTTCACTGTGAGATATGCTAACAGAACTCGTTGTTTCTTGGGTCCTAAAAGAAGCATTTCTGTTATTTCTGAGTTTAAAATAAAAAAAAAAGTCCTCAGTCAACCACTTCCTAATATCTGAAACGCAGAGTTCGGGGCTTTTCCATGTTTCTTAATATATATTCTACTGCGCACTGCATACTGGCTGAACCTACTGCATACTATGTGTCAATTGTACACTATGGCGATTGGCTGACCATAATTTGTTCCGTAACAGGATTGGCTAACGGATCTGGAGCCAGAAAAAGGGAAGTTAGTCCATCTAACCAAGCAGGAAGTACAAACATCCTGTCGGCAGATGATTTGCTTATAATCACCATGACCACATTTCTCCGAGAGAAAAGACAACAGTGATCCCGTAGAGGGGTTGTCCCAGTTTTCAAAACATAAAGGAACACACGTGTGTCGGTTCACACAGCAGACTAATAATAGCCTGCTGAACATGGTCTGGATCCCATCAACACAGAATGTGGGCCAGTAGCCAAACGAGTTCAGGCTGAAATGTGTTAGTGCTGTATAACACACATGCTCCTCGAACAGAGGTGAGGAGCGGGTGAGTGTTTGTGTAGTTAGGGAAGGTCTCCCTCACTCATTTGTCTCCCTATAGAGCCCCCCCCAAAGAAATATTTCTCTAGGTTCCACATGTATCCCAGATGCCTTGAGCTGGTTTATCTGTAACAGAAGCACTTTTTACACATTAAGGCGCAAGTTGCACTACAATCCTCTTAACATAGATGTTTACTACAATGTCAGGTATTTGCAAGCTAAGTAACAGGCTGACAAGCTGTGTTTCGGTAAGGCAGGGTTAAAGTCTGCATGAATTCATCAAGACATTGGTCACAAAGAACTCGAGATCCAGGCAGTAGTCTACCGGAGTATCAGGTCTCAAGCTGATCCTGGTCAGTCAGACAGTAAATGCGCTGCAAGTCTGTCAGGAAGCTCCCAGCCAGTCCAGTCCGTTAGTCATTCTGCTTCCAAATCAGTCAGTCAGCTCCCAGTCAGTCATTCTGCTCCCAGCCAGTCCAGTCCGTGAGTCATTCTGCTTCCAAAACAGTCAGTCAGCTCACAGTCAGTTATTCTGCTCCCAGCCAGTCCAGTCAGTCAATCATTCTGCTCCCAGCCAGTCCAGTCCGTTAGCCATTCTGCTTCCAAATCAGTCAGTCAGCTCCCAGTCAGTCATTCTGCTCCCAGCCAGTCCAGTCCGTGAGTCATTCTGCTTCCAAATCAGTCAGTCAGCTCCCAGTCAGTCAATCATTCTGCTCCCAGCCAGTCCAGTCCGTTAGCCATTCTGCTTCTAAATCAGTCAGTCAGCTCCCAGTCAGTCAGTAATTCAGCTCCCAGCCAGTCCAGTCAGTAGGGTTCAGTAATATTGTCCAAAAATAACAGAAGGGCAGCTAAGTCTGGGACAGAGCACCAAGGTTTAACACGCTCATAAGGAGGCTCCGTTACATCTCTTCCTCTGCGCATCGGAGATCCAGAATCTATAGGGATGTGTCAATTGGGCCTCCTATAAAAACCCTGCACGCAAGGATCTCCCCCCACCCCAGACCCACAGCCTTGCCATAGCAGCAAAAGTCTCCCCATTCCCTGTCCTGGCGTTTGAAATGAGGGGCTGTCATCCCCAAATGCAATGGTTCCCATTTCTTTGTGGTCCCTCGGTCCGCCTGGTCTCCTGGTCAGAGCCCAGCTCCAGTACCGAGCAGCTGACAACAAACACCAGAGGAAAAACAATCAGGAAACACACAGACTCACACTGCCATTTTAAGACCCAGTACAGAGCCAATACCAGCAGAGGGTTTTGAAGTGAGCCTGTCTTTCTGTCCAGTCAACCGTGGAGCACTATCAGACTCATAAAAAAACTAACGCCAAAAGGAGCAGGACAAATGAACCTTTTAAAATGGAGCTGGTTCATGGAACATTTTAAGAGGGGGGGGGGGGGTGTTATAGGAGTTAAGAGGAGGTTCCAGCTTCCCGACTGGACCAATAAATGCTTAATCAACCTGAACACTGGGGACTCCCTGGGAATGAAAAAAACCCACCTGGTATTTCTAACAGCATGTGTGTGTGTGTGTGTGTGTGTGTGTGTGTGTGTTCAGGAAGTGACCGGGGAAGAATGAGGGGAGGGTGGGTGTGAAGCCTCATTAATTCTCTGGGCTCTGATTGTGATTAAGGGGCACCAGTCTAATACAACCCAGCTACAGACAGGCTAATGTACAAATATGACCCAGCAACAGACAGGCTAACGTACTAATACCACCCAGCGACAGACAGGCTAACATACTAATAAGATCCTGCCACCCTGAAAGAGCTGGTTCCACATCTCACCTTTCAGATTCAAATATTATTATTGTTTTTTGGCCATCGTTACATATTAAATTGAACAAACGTATAGTTTTCAGACTGCATACTAGCCTTTTGTTAGCTGCAGGTGTAACAGCTGATCAAAAGAATCTCAGAAAACCATTCCAATCTACAAGAGGATGGGATAAGGAGAGGTGGGCGGGACACGGAATGGTGGGCGGGACACGGAGAGGTGGGCGGGACACGGAGAGGTGGGCGGGACACGGAGAGGTGGGCGGGACACGGAGAGGTGGGCGGGACATTATTTAGCCGTGTTTAAGCGTGTCAGCGTACACTTATTCAGCCTTAATGAAAGTGGAGCTGTGGTCTCCTCAGTGAGGTCCAGCCCACCATGGAGCTTTGTTTACATAAGCAAAATCAACCAGATAAGGAACAGATGGTACAGTCCTTTCTCTCCTTTTCCCTGTTTCTCTCCTTTCTGTTGAGGATGGGGTCAATTTGAAATGTTTGGATTGGCTGCACCACAAAGGATTCACAGACATTTCACAGAAATTGTAATTGATTTGAAAAATCTGTCATCAAAATGAAAAATGTTACCTAGATTTTAACTGGGAATATAACTCATAGATGTAAAACTGTATCAAGACTTGTTTACGTTGTTTAAGGGAGTTAAAAGGAATTTCATTATTATAGATCAACAACCAAATGATGCGAGAATATATCTGGACACTATTATAATTGTTAGTCATTTAACGAAATTATATTTCATGATATTGGCACGTGCAAAGAATTATAAGCATGTGCAAAGGATTTTTCACAATATGAGTGTTTAAGTAAATCAAATTCAAGTGATTTACAAAGGTTTAAAGTACATTTAAATTGAAATGTAACAATACAAAAGAGCATTTAATTTGCACTCTAAGCCAGAATAGACCCGGAATCATGTACAGTAATAACTCCTCTTTCCTAGAGTATTCCTCTCTTATCCTCTTCGCCCACTCTCTCCCCCCCTCCCCCCCATCTCTCTGATCCTTCTTCTGTAATGGTAGTGACAGGTTCCTCCTCAGCTAACAGCAGGGGCCGACTCTCAGTGGAGAACAAAGTGAATGAAACAGTCTAATCAGGATAAAGACACTGGAGGGAGATCACAATATTCTAATGTAAAGAAAACAATACCACCCGCATTCGCACGCACACCCCAATCCAGGGGTTTCAGGACTGGCACGCCACGCCAGGGTTTTCACCCGCTGGGCACACGGAGCGGGGGGGTTGCGCGTCGCTCCCCGGCTGGAAAGAGTCGGGGAGTCGGCGCCTTGCTTGCGGAACGGAACGCGCTAAAGCCGGTATTGGTTGAAGTGCCGGCGGAATGTCCTGCCGTGCTTTCGAAACACACCCGCTCTCCCTGCCTCTGCCCCATGTGTGAAATAATCTGGGGAGGATTAAAGCATGTAATGGAAGGTAGAGGCCGGTTTAGTACCCCAACCAGCTCCGGTTAATGGACGTGCGTGCGTGTGTGTGTGTGTGTGTGGTGGTGGTAGGACGTGGAGGATTAACTGGATCCCTTTCTAACCCTTCTATCTTTAGAAAGAGGATGCTGCGTGGCTTGTAGGATGCACCATGGAGCACCACCCGGTCCGGAGTCAAACCCCTTTGATCGGTAAATCAATACGAGGGCCATTACAGTGGAGCCGATGCGGAGCGGTAGAACCAAGCCCCCAGGGGCCAAGCCCAGCGGGGGGGGGGGGGGGG
>JACXGK010009468.1:0-19949 GCA_016801125.1 Novumbra hubbsi
AACCGTGAGCTGTTGAGACAAGCACAAACAATAAACCACACCGGGTGTGGTGAAAACTGAACCTAAGTAGGCTCCCCAATCAGAGTCAACTGAATGCAGCTGCTCTGACTGGGGAGCCCACAACGGCATAGAGAGGGCTAGAGGCCTCACTAACAGTCTTGCCCTGAAATGGCCAAGGGCTCGCAGCCAGGGCATGACATACACAATTATTATTATGGCTTGACAGTGTCACTTTTACAATCCATGTAAAAAAATCCCAGAACACATCTGTAAAAAAGAAAGAAGAAATAGATATGGACACAGTACTTTAACTTTTTACATAACCCAGCCAGTATGTACATTTACTGAGAAAAATTTTGATTTATTTTACCCGCAGTATATGTATGCATATTATTATAATTGAAGGCTTTTTTAGAAGTGATTATGGTCACAGAACTCTATCATTATTCATTGAGAAAATGAAATTATTGTTCCTGTTATTGTACCTATAGATAATGTACATACAAACAACATATTCCACTCAGCTCAAACTGTAAGGTTTAAAATATATTTTTTGCAAAACTTAAAACTGGTATTTTACATTATAATCTTAACCAACTCACTGTTTGGATGTACAGATGTGGTCAAATTTGTTGTTACCCTTACAGCTCATTGAAATAATGCTTTGTTTCTCCTGACAAGTGATGAAATTAAAAGCTAATGTATCATGTATACTTGCATGCATTTGGCATGTCATAGAATAAAGCAAGGAGCTGTAAGAAAATATGAATTATTGCAAAGATAATCTAAAAAAGCCCAGTGACATACAAAAAAGAAGAAAAAAGATAATACATAATTGGATTATAGTGATATTTTAAACACATTTTGTTTCTTTAATTAGTATCACACGTCTCCAATCATGCTGTCAGTCATTCAGCCTGTTAAAATGGAGAATCAGAATCAGCTTTATTGCCAAGTACATTTACACATACAATGAATTTTCTTTGGTGCTATTGTGCATGACAGAATAACACAGTAAGTAGTATTAGGTAAAAAAAAAAAAAATGACAGTAAATATAAAGCGTGCAAACGTTTACTTAATAAGGGGAAAGGTGCAATGTGCAGGAAAGAAGTCCAGAGACGTGCATTAATTAATGTAATGCATTATGTAGAATTTTAGTTATGAGTTTAAGTTATGGGGCAGAGAGTGTCAGTGTCAGAAAAGTAGTTGCTGCGGTGTTTGGTATCATTGTGTGCACCACACTAAACATGGACCAGAGAAAGCAAAGGAGACAGTTGTTTGTGGAGATCCGAAAGAAAGGTAAACGCTACAAAACCATCTCCAAGCAGCTTGATGTTTCTGTGACAACAGTTACAAATATTAAGAAGTTCAAGCTCCATAGAACTGTAGCAAACCTCCCTTGGCGCATATGCAAGAGGAAAAATCGACCCCAGATCGAACAGAATTATAGTGTCAATGGTAGAAAAAGAACAAAGGATTACGTTGATCGAACAGAATTATAGTGTCAATGGTAGAAAAAGAACAAAGGATTACGTTGAATAGAAAATTTAAAGCAATGTGTGATTTGTATTAAATAATGGCAGAAGCAAGTTTTTTCGGTGTCATGCTATTTCAGATAAACTTTTATTCTTGTTTTTTTTGTGGAGGGGTACAAACAAATTTGAACATGGCTGTATGTATTATTAGAATACAGATAGGAAGGACATGAAACCAAAAAGTGCTCTAACTGAGCTTATGTTTGTATACTTCATGCTTTTGTTGGCAGTGTATAATGGCTGATCAATCACCATGACTTGTTGAACTGTCTTTCTTACTGTTCTGAGACATTATGGTGTCATTACTGCATTGGTGTTAGAGACATCAATGTTTGTTTCAACTGCAAGCATGATTTACCTCTTCTTAACTGTGTATCCTCCCTGTTATTCTAGCTCCAGTGTCTGCCCCTTATATCACACAGAATCGCTCAGTGGCCAGTCTATTAAAAAAAGAGAGCTGTTCAGTGGGGTGCACTGTGAAAAACGGGAGAGAGGTGACATTGTCTTGGTACAGAGGAGAGGAGCAAATCAGACAGACCAGCAACCCAGATACCAACACAACCCTGTTTTTACCTCTGGAGGTTAAAGAGGGTAATTATGTCTACAGCTGTGTAGCAAACAATCCTGTCCAAGACCAGAGAACTAAACTCAGCATTGAGGAGCACTGTCCTCAACATGCAGGTAAAAATCAGTTGTGTTTATATACTGCATGTGCTTTAAAGATTTACAATTTTATGGAGTCAAACAATTTGCTTAAAATAGTAGCATGTAATTGCTACAGTGCTTAGAAATAGTGCGCGATTGACACAAATTTGCGCCAAAAAGCGCATCCAATACATTTCTATTCATATCTACAGATTCGTTAATGATAAAACCCTACGTTTTTCTCCACGTTGTAGGGGACAGTTTCCGAAAATAATGATGTGTCATATGTGTATTTTTGTAAAGATACAAATCTTCACCACAAAAACATCATAAATAAATACAAAAATGCGCACCTGTTTAGGAGTCTTCCTAGTGGTAAGATAAAATGTTTTGTGAATACGGCCCCTGGGGATACTACTGATCAGGGTTGTGTGCCCACACAACATCTAATTACTGGTATTTCCCAGGGTTCATTGTAGGCCCTGCCACTCAGGGTAAAGATATATTCAAACTAGGGTCACAGTGAGTCAAAATAATCTGCTACAGGCCGATTAGATTTATCTACTTGTACATATTTTTGATGATTGGTGTGATTATTATAATCACATTATTATGTGATTATGTTATTTTTTGCATATACAGATTATGATTGTGTGATTTTTTGCATATACAGATTAGTTGTGCTTTATTTCACCAGGTTCCACTGTACCTTCAACCGAAATACCCACAAATATCCTGTATGGGGTCCTGATAGCTATTGTTATCATTACATTCATTGGGCCACTAATTAGGATATACTGTAAAAGAAGTAAATTAAAACATGAAGGTAGGAAAGAGTCCTCCACACTGTTTATTTATGTTTTCCCTTTTTGTTCTTGTGCTTGCTTAGACTGAACAAGGGTATATACACTGCTCAAAAACATTAAGGGAACACAAGATCACAGTATCGCTAATTAAACTACAGGGACATAAATATGTCCAGTAAAAAAGCATAAGCAATTGTGAATCAATATCAACTGTTTTTGTGCAAATGAAAGAGACAACAGCAAGACAACCCCCAAAAAGGCAATGGTTTTACAAGTGGTGGCCACAGACAGCAGCTCTCTTCTTATCCGTCCTGAATGATTATTTTCTATTTTTGCGTTTTGCTAGTATCTTGTCACTACTGGGTTAGGGTTAGGCTGAGGCTGTACCTGCAGCCCATTCAGGTTGCAAAGGCAGTCCAGCTCCTTAAAGATGGCACATCTATACGTACCATTAATAGATGATTTGCTGTGTCTCTCAGTAGTCTCAAGAACATTGAGGAGATAACAGGAAAGGGACAGGTACACGAGGAGAGCTGGCTGGAAGCCTTAGAAGGGCATCAACCCAGGAGGACTGGTATATACAGTGGGGAGAACAAGTATTTGATACATTGCCGATTTTGCAGGTTTTCCTACTTACAAAGCATGTAGAGGTCTGTAATTTTTATCATAGGTACACTTCAGCTGTGAGAGACGGAATCTAAAACAAAAATCCAGAAAATCACATTGTATGATTTTTGAGTAATTAATCCATCCCCATGAGCATACCCAGATGTTGATGGGAGTGCATACAGGCAATTGGGGGCCATACACCATACTGAGTCACATTATGAGTTGCGTAATGACATTTTTTTCATTGATTTTTGGTGTGAGTTTGAATCCAGCATTGGTTTCCATTGATCGTTTTTACCTCAGTTTGTCCTTAATGAATTATACAATTTATAGAAATGATTTTTGTCTTTAATGTATTTCTTTCATTGAGACCCGATGTGTGATTTAAGTGTTTAACTTAATTTTTTGAGCAGTTTATTTTTTTAACCAGCCCCCCAACCCCTATGAACACAAAACATATTTCTGGGAATGTAAACCATAGAGATAGTACACCAATGCTTAGTTGATGTGAAAATTAAATATTTGACTTTTTATGGGATTTTTATAGTATTAATACTAGTTACATTTTATCTTCGTTCTGTATGTTCTCATGCAGAGCCTTCCGTTGTAGTCTATGCAGATGTCCAACCAGCACAGAAAACGTCTACATCACAATTGGTGAGATCAAAGTTTAGGATAATGTTCATACTGTATTTTCAATATGTAAATGTTAAAGTAGGTTCCTTTCCAAATCTCTCACACACACACACAATAAATCAACAAATGTTAGTCTCTCTGGATAAGAATTTGCCAAATACCTTAAATGGTACAATTGATTTAAAAAAGAAAATTGTTCACAATAAATACAAAGACACTCTCTATCGCTCCATCTTTGTGTCTGAATGCTTATGTATTAAAGTAATACCTGGTGTCCTTTCTTGCAGGGGCAAAATTATTCTGTGGATACTTTAGTTAATTTAGTTCAAGTTGAAGAAACGATCTACTCAGATCTTCGTGTTTGATAACCTGCTGATAATGATCACAGCCACAGTTTAAGATTTACTTTTTAAGTCTTTAACATTTCATCCACGTACAGTTGCCAAAGCCCCATCTGAAATGGTTTAGAACCGACACTGCAATCTGAATTCTGAATATCTTCTCCGTGGAAGGAGATTTTCAAAAGGTTCGTTATCAGTGACCTAAAACATAGACCCCCCCCCCCTGAAAAATGCTTGTGTACATATGGACTAAGCCATACACTTTCATTTTAAGAATAAAGTGCAGTCTATAACTGTTAAGGCAATGACATAGATTTGTTTTTTACATCCATGAAAAAATGGAACAGTGTCACAATGTTTGTGTCTAAATTATAGACACAAACACATTTTAACACGCTAGACTTATACTACGTGTTAAAATGTGGGTTTCAGTGTAGGCCTAGAGACAAATAAGGGTTTAATGGTACGAAATTTGACCTGCAGCAACACAAGCAGCATAAATGTGTCACTTCCCAATTGTGTCCCAACAAGCCTACAAAACAATTTATAGATTTGGTGTAAGGCTTATATACTCATAAGTAACACTTAGGGAAAGTTAGAATTTCTGTACAGTTAGAGCAAGGTTAGGTTTAGGCACGCAGACTATTGAGGTTCATGTTCGGGTTAAGGTTAGGATTAGTAAAAGTAAGATTTCAAACAGGC
This sequence comes from Novumbra hubbsi, assembly GCA_016801125.1. NCBI lineage: Eukaryota > Metazoa > Chordata > Actinopteri > Esociformes > Umbridae > Novumbra > Novumbra hubbsi. The sequence continues at coordinate 5,276 of JACXGK010009468.1, forward strand.
AATACATTTTGAGTGTGCCCATTTCGATAGCTAAGTGAATGTGTGTGAGATGGGCAATGATCAACTTTACAACAGACAAGTTATTAATTTAAGATGAGGAATAGATTAAAAGCAAAAACTGGAATGTGAAATGATAAAGCACAATCGACACATGGGAGCGTTGACAACCCCTAATTTTGTTAAAGCTGAAGGGTTCGGTGTAAAAGTGCATTCTGTTGAAAGATGAGGGAAGCCTCGGGTGAGAAGACAGGTAGTCCTTCTGATGTCAAGTTGAAGGATGCCACTGAGAAAGGGGTTGTTCGTACCCTCATTATGTTTCCCATGTTCGACCAATTGTTGTCTGCTAGGTTGAGGCTGGCTCTCTTGGAGATGGAGCTGAAGAGGATAATTTGTATTATGCCTATCTATATGCCTTGTTGATAAATGCATAAATATAGTTATTTGCATAATTTTAGCATGCCTATATAAACATAAACATATTGGTCAGTTCATCTACTTTGTATATTAATTACATGTCCTGACCTCATCTATTTTTAAATGGATTACATGTCCTTACATCCTCCATTTCGTACTGAGTATGTGACATTAAGAGACACTTGAGAAGCTTTGTTCTGTAAGTTTACACATATTACCTCTAATTGGTTAGCACAGGTCGAGGGCGGGCACTGTGCCAAGAATGTGCGAGGAGTCTGCTTTGGTCCGAGGGGCAGGTGTGCGTAGTTGAGCGTGTGCTTGGTGACAGTGGTGCTTGAGACAGTAGGAAGTAATGCAGCCGCTGGGCACTAAAGGGGGTGGTAGGACCTCCACTATGACGCCACCTGGTGGCCGCTCGACACAGCCAGGATGGGCATGGTGGAAATCCCGGATCAGGGTGCGATCCAGGATCCTGGCGCTGGGTTGCCAACTGCGCTCCTCGGGACTGTATTCCTCCCAGTCGACCAGATATTGGAGACCGCGTCCTCTCCGCCGCACGTCCAGCAGCCGTCGGACAGTGTAGGTCGGGTGGTCGTCAATCATCCGCGGAGGCGGAGGAGCCGGGGCTGCGGGGCAGAGAGGGCTGGTGGAGAGAGGTTTTAACTGGGAGACATGGAAAACAGGGTGCGCACGCATGGAGGGAGGCAGCTTCAGTCGAACAGCGCACGGACCGACAAGGGCGTCCACCTCATAGGGACCGACGTACCGAGGAGCCAGCTTACGTGAGACAACTTTGAGGCAGGTCTTTTGCCAGTAGCCTCACCTTCTGACCGGGATTATAGGAGGGAGCAGGGGCGCAGCGTCGGTAGGCTAAGCGCTTGGAAGCGGCGGATGCACGCAATAGCGCCGCTCTGGCACGTCACCAAACCCTCCGACAGCAACGGAGATGCGCCTGGACGGGCCGAACAGCGACATAAACCTCCTGAGATGGAAACAGTGGAGGCTGGTACCCGAGTCAGACGTGGAAGGGGGACATGCCAGAGGAGGAATTTAGCAGGGAATTATGTGCAAATTCCACCCACTGCAGGTAGGTGCTCCAGGTGGTAGGGTTGGCAGGGGTGACCGTGCGCAAGGCTGCTTCCAGTTCCTGATTGAGGCGTTCCGTTTGTCCATTGGATTGGGGATGGTAGCTGGAAGACCGGCTGGCCGTCGCCCCCAGACCCTGGCAGAAAGCCTTTCATACCTGGGAGACAAACTGGGGTTCGCGGTCTGAAACCACATCCCGGGGAATGCCGTGGAAGCGCAAGACGTGGGACGTCAGGAGGTCAGCTGTCTCACGAGCGGAAAGGTTGCTTAGGTAGGGCTACGAAATGTGCCATCTTGGAGAAATGGTCGATCAGAGTGAGGTTGGTTGTCATGCCGTTGGAAGGGGGGAGACCAGTGACCAAATCCAACGCGATGTGTGACCAGGGGCAACTAGGGACTGGTAAAGGCTACAATAACCCAGCGGGGGGATGGGTCGATGTCTTGCTCCGCGCACACTCGGGGCAAGCAGACACGTAATCCTGGGTGTCCTGGGACATCTTTGGCCACCAAAAATGTTGCCGTAAGAAGTCAAGGGTCCGATTTACCCCCGGATGGCAGGTGAGGCGGGAGGAATGTGCCCATTTCAGGACCTCAGCACGAGCTGAATCAGGGACGAAGAGCCTGTTTCATGGTCCAGTCCCGGGGTCTGGCTATAGCTGTTGAGCACAGCGGATGGTGTTTTCTAAGTCCCATGTGATGCCCGCTAGAAGACAAGAGGGAGGAAGGATGGTGTCGGGAGCGTCTTCCTTCTCTTCTGGGGACTGGATCCGCGAGAGTGCGTCTGGTTTTGTGTTCCGCGACCTTGGGCGATAAGTGAGGCAAAAATGTAAACGCCTAAAGAACAGCGCCCAGCGTACCTGCCTGGAATTTAGGCGTTTTGCCGAGTGGAGGTAGGCCAAGTTCTTATGGTCAGTCCAGACGATAAACGGAAGGTCAGCCCCCTCCAGCCAATGTCGCCACTCCTCTAAAGCAAGCTTGACCGCGAGAAGCTCCTTGTTACCCACGTCGTAGTTCCTCTCTGTAGGCGAAAGCTTCTGTGAAAAGAAAGCGCAAAGGTGGAGTTTCTGATCACTCAGGGAACGTTGGGATAGAACTGCTCCCACTTTAACGATAAACTGCAGGGTCAGATCAGGTTTAGTGAGGATGTGTGAGGAAGAAAACCTACGCTTGAGCTCCCGGAAAGTGCCTTCCGCCTCTTGGGACCAGCGAAAGGGGATCTGGACAGAAGTGAGGGAGGTGAGTGGCACAGCGAACTGGCTATAGCTCAGAATAAAGCGCCTGTAGAAGTTTGCAAAGACGAGGAAACGTTGGAGCTGTTTCCGGTCGGTGGGAGAGTGCCACTCGGTGACAGCCGCAACCTTTGCGGGATCCATCTCCACTCGTCCTGGTGAGAGTATGTGGGCCAGGAACGAGACAGTGGAAGCATGGAACTCGCTCTTTTCCAGTTTCACAAACAGACGGTTGCGGAGGAGGCGCTCAAGTACCTGACGGACATGCTGGGTGTGTTCGTGGAGGGAGCGTGAGAAAATCAAGATGTCGTCGAGGTACACAATGACAAAGCGATTTATCATGTTCCGGAGGACATCGTTAACTAGGGCCTGAAAAATCGCTGGCGCATTCGAGAGGCCAAATGGCACCACAAGATATTTGAAGTGCCCCAGTGGTGTGTTAAACGCAGTCTTCCACTCATCACCCTCTCGTATGCGCACCAGGTGAGCGGAAGCTCCCTGAAGGAGGGGTGAAAGTGGAGAAGGGGCAACGGATACTTATTGCGCATGGATATGGCGTTCAGAGCACGATAATCAATGCATGGGCGTAAAGTGCCATCCTTCTTCCCAACCTAAAAACACCCAGGCCCGACCGGGGAAGATGAAGGGCGGATAATCCCTGAGGATAGGGACTCACGGATGTATTTCTGCATGGCCTCTGTTTCCGGTTTAGACAGATTATACAACCGCCCACTGGGTAGTGTCACACCTGGCAATAGCTCTATGGCTAGGTCGTACGGGCGGTGGGGAGGAAGCGATAGCGCGTTTTTCTTGCTGAATACCGCGGCGAGGTTGTGGTACTCCTTTGGCAATGTGGACAAGTCAGGAGTGGGAGCAGCTGTAGCGGTGGCAGTCCCTGGTGTCTCTGCTGATCCCAGGCAGTGTTGAAAACACTGAGGACTCCAAGAACAGATGGCGCTATAACCTAAGGAGACCGAGGACCAGTGGGGACATGGGACTGTCGAGGACAAAAAATGACAGCTCCTCACGATGGTTACCGGCCACGATCAGGCGTCCAGGGACTGTTTGGTGTTGAATCAGGGCTACTTTGCTCCCGCTGAGTCCGCGCACCGTCACGGGTGGGGTGACGGGAGTGAAAGGGATCACGAGCTGGTTCGCAAATGCTTGATCCAGAAAGTTGCCATCGGCCCCCGAGTCAATGAGAACCCTAGTGGGATGAGGGATGGAACCCCATTAGAGAGTCGCCTCAAGACCGGTCCCGATGGCTGCGGGGCAAACACGACTCGTCCATAACACCTTGCCAGTAAGAGCGGCCGTGCGTCTCCCTGAACGGAGGGTACAATACAGGCACACACCCTCGGCTAGGCGTTGTGCGCGTTAAGATTTGGAGAGACCCGCACGTCCCAGTTGCATGGGCTTCTGGTCTGGCTCGTGAGGAGGTGTAGGCCCGGGAGTCGAGGGCAATGTGGGGCAAGGAAAAGCGAAACCCCTCTCCCGACGTCGCTCGCGGAGCCGGATATCGACCCGAAGAGCCAGGGAAATGAGCAGCTCGAGGGTATTGGGTTCCTCCCGAGAGGCCAGCTCATCCTTTAATCTCTGAGAGACTCTTTAAGAATGCCCCCTGTAGTGCACACTCAGCTGCAAGGATTAAAAAATCTATCGCGTAATCTGCGACGCTATTGGTCCCTTGGCGCAGGGCAAGGAGACGTCTCCCAGCGTCCCGTCCTCCCTCCGAGTGATCAAACACCTTTAAAAGCTCCTCTGTGAAGGTGTTGTACAAGGAGCAGAGGGGGCCATCGCTCAGCCATACGACGGATGCCCATGAAAGGGCTCTTCCCGACAGGGCGCTGATTAGATACGCTATCCTGTCAGTGGGGTAGGGTAGTGGCTGTTGCTCAAACAAAAGGGAGCACTGGAGTAGGAAGGGTTGAACTCGACACGGCTCACCAGTGAAGCGCTCGGGGGGAGCAACATGAGGTTCCCGATAGGGTGGCACAGATCAAGGGGTGAGAGAGGAGCGCCCGCAGGGGCTGCCTGCAGGTGGTGTGGGTCACTCCTAAGCGCGGTCGCCAGTTCGGACACGGTGACCAAAAGTTGTAGCAGACTCTCCTCCTGCCTACTGATGGCGGCACCCTGGAGAGATAGGGCGTGGTGAATGGGGTTGGTGTCGGTTGGATCCAAGTTGGCCATTTCAATCTGGAAGGGGCCGAGTGGAACGGAGGGATGGTTGTGGATCAAACGCACGACGTGAAGGAGGTGTTTAGAAGTGGAAAGTAGGTGTAGCCGAGCTCGGATGGAACGAGCAGAGTTGATTGGAAGGGGGCTCGGATAAAACGAGCGAGGCAAAATACTCAGGTAAAGTGAGCAGTTAAATCTATGAAAAAAGGCTGGAAAGCCAAAAAGGACTGTAGAAAAAACACAGGAGCCAAAAACCGCAGTGGGGGACGTAGAGTGTAGCCCCATGTGGGACTTTGTTTGAAATGGCAACCAGGGAGTGAGAAACAGGAACTTAAATAGGAGTGCTGATGAGAGATGAGGGTTAGGTGTGCGTAGTTGAGCGTGTGCCATTGTTCACTTGACATGATTTTTGCAGATGTCTAATGTCTTCAACTTAATAAACATAAAATATACATTTCATGGTGCTTACAATTGAACATTTTAAAGTTGATTTTAAAGTACATTTACTACTGTTAAAATGTAAATCTCGAGAGCTGACCACCCAACTGACATATAATGACAGGGAGTCTAATGGGGGGCTGGCTGGGGTGGGATTAACTAGCTAATGTTCCCACTGCCTATGAGAAGAGTGAAAAAGTTTTACATCTTTCAAGGGGATATTCTCTGCATGTTGTTGCATGGTGTACCAACATTCAAATAGGCATTTCTTTATATTTTCTGATTATAAGATATACATATCAGTTCAAAGCTTACGATCTGAACTTTGGTAATATGTAAAACCTGAAAAATTACTGTTTTTTGTGAGTTTGGTATGCTTCCGGAGGACAGGGAAAGGTTTATTATGTTCAACATTGGCTGACCTAGCACAGGCAGTAGCTCCTTAAGAGATTTCGTTGGATTCAGGTCTAGTTGAAAATTTGTGAATGTGTCAAGACACAGGATGTGTGTCCTCATTGATACCAGGTCAGGGAAGTTCTGTGCATTCTCAGGACAGGTGAGATTTCAAGGACTAGGCCTATTTATGGAGGAGTCAGTTATTTCTTTTCTAATGGTGATATTCTTTTTTCCAAAATAGTGAATGCATTCATTACTTCTGTGAAGTGAAGGCCCACTTTATTTGTTAGACGTTGCTTTTCTGTTAACTTACTGCAAATGTATCAAAGAGACATTTTGGATAGTTTTGGTTCACTTCAATCGGGTTGTAGAAATAAGACAATCAAGCAATTAGATTGTTTACTGTACTGTCTATCCAGGCTAGTCCAAATACGTCTAACTTGGTGGAGTGCCACTTTCGCTCCAACTATCTGGAGGCTTCCTTGTCTGCTCTAGAATTGTCTGTGCACCAGGGAGTGAATTTCTTGTTGCGTATTTCTTTTGTTTTTAGTGGGGCAGCCATATCTAAGGTATTTTGCACGTCAGCCTATGTTAGGGTTTTGTTGGTTGTGCACGAAAATAATTATAATAAATTATTTCAGTACAACATTAGTTCATAATGCCAAGATATGGTGTTACATTGATTATTATATTTATAATTAAAAATAAAATGATTAATACTGAGGAAAGTATCAGCAATACTTCATTAATTACTGTCACGGGTGTGGGTGAAGAGGAAACCATTTGCAGATATTTAAACAAACTAGTGGATTTATTATAAAACAAACAAAAGAACACTTACTACAAACTGTAAAATAAAAGGCGCTGAAACGAAGCAGCAAAATAAACAAACAGTACACCGAAACGTGACAGGACTATACAAAAATATCCACAATGAACCACACCAAGTGAAAGAACAAGGGAACCTACATTCACACACACAAATCAACAAGTGACTACAGGTGCGCGTAATAAGGTAAGGTGTCAAAAAGTGCTTCCCCGAATACCACCACCTACCGGCACCATGCTACCCTATAAATTACAATTACCAAACACAAAGTAACTAAATTAGATGACAAGGAAAATAGCAAAACTATAACATCAGGAAGGATAAAGAGAGAGCAATAGGCTCGTCACTACCTTTTTTCTGTTTGGGGGTGTCTTGCTGCTGCCTCTTCAGTGCACCTGTTGTCACTTTCATTTGGGTCAAATCAGGTAAAATGTATTCACAATTGGCTACACGTTTATTTGTAAGTTAGTTAAGTTCTGTTTGTTGTCTTCATACAGCACCTTTACTTTGCGGTTACAGTTTGTGTAGTGTTTGTTTTGTGTATTATTGGATTAAATTCACCTTTTCCTTTACAAAATGTCTGCATTTGGCTCCACTCCACACTGCAACCGTGATACATTTTCTCAAAACTCTAAACACAAAACCAAATCTTCAAACGACATTCACAAACACTTGCCTCAAAACCATCTATCTGTTCTCAAAATTATGCAAGGCTTTCAGATCATACACCCAGCCAGTCAATATATAAACATGTCAAAGCATTCATTAGACACTACATAAGAAAATGGAGAACACAGAGTGCAGGGCATGTAGACATCGACTTTTTTGTAATTGTGAATAGTAAACAACTTTGCAATAACAAAGTATAATTATCACAACTTGGTTCAGTGAAAATATTGAATTCTGTATGTACAGCAAGTAATACAGTATTGAATGTCTGTATACCAGCAGTGGCATAAAAATGCAGTAGTCCACTACAAAAAAAAACACTACACACCAGAGAAAACTAAATGAAAAGGGCATTACAATAAACTAAAAACCTGTTCATTAACAGCATAATCAAAGTAAATGAGAGATGAAATCTTCATGCTCTGCCTCCAATCTGTGACACCGGTTCACTCGGAATGGAGTTATATTGTCAGGGTTCCACCCTGACCCAGCTCATCACCAGTCCTACCACTCCCTCTAGTGGCCGTGTGCCGAACTCCAAGCACCAACTCACTGCGCACCCAGTCACCAATTACAAGCCAAGTACGCACACCTGGTCCACATCACTCTTATTTAAGTTCCTGTGTTCCACCTCCGCTTTGCCCATTCAAACTACGCTGTGTGCCATGTTTTTTGGCGCCTTCTGATAGCAGCATATTGAATCCTAGAGATTTCCCCCGCTTGTCCCATCTGAGCCTTTATTCCATGCTCGTCTCATCCAAGCTTCAACTAGGCTTGTTACATTGGCTTGTTACATCGGATGAGGCGAAAGGTGTGAAGGGCTTACTTTTATTTTGTCTCTGCTCCTTGTTCGCAAGCCCTTCACACCTTTCGCCTCATCCGATCCGTCTCCAGTTAGTTTCCCCTGTGCTCGTTATATCCAAGCTCATTTGCACCTCCCGTGTATCGTCCGAGCCCCTACCATACATCAACATCTCATCGTACAATTGGGTCTCTTTCATTCTCCGCTAGTCCGCAATTGGTTTTATCACATCATTCGGAACAAGTGTGAACTATTTTAGAGTAATTGTGTGTAAACGATGACAACTGTGTTGTAGTTGTGTTTAATGTTTTCTACTCACATTTACCATTTTACAACACAAGTGCATCACAGTGTGAAATGTGATTTAGTGAGTGAGAAAGGTATTTAGAGTTTTGCAAACAGAGTGAATACAATTTGGATATTGTGTCTAACTACCAGAATTTGTTTAAGGTTTTGCCAAAAGAGTGACTGATTCAACAAATCGGTTTAGGCCACTGAGAATTTGGTTCAGAGAATGGGGTTTAGTGTTTAGTCAGAAAAACTGTTAACTGTGGTTGATCACATGATCAATGGCAGTAGCCCTAATCTCATCAGAGACCACTCTTCTTGTTTCTGGTCTTTGTCCTCCTCTTTCCCATCCGACTCGTCTTCTTCCTCCCTTTTCTCCACTTTCCTCCTCTTGCTCCTCTTTGTACTCCTCCTACTTTGCCTCGTCCACTGGCTCTCCCTCCAACTCCCCTTACTCTGTCTGCATTGTTTGCATCCATTGTTCAAAACCTATTACTTGACCTTTCACCTATTTATAGGCTTATCAAAAGCCATGATTGGTTGGTATTAAGTAAAGCAATGAGTGTTTGCATATTTAAGGAGTTAAATATGTCCTAACTTTTTCCTCAGTAGGAAATGGCATGTTTGTAAACCTTTTGTTAATTAAATGATAACATGGTTACAATGATATTCTAACCCTAACCCTAATGTTGTTTGATTGAGGATCTAATATTGATCTGTCCATATTTCTTAAAAAATAACTAAATATTTCATGGGTTTTTTTTTCACATGACTGTAGTTAACAGATTGTTTGACTGTTCTTAACAGCCATTATTAATTCTGTTACATAAAATCATGTGTGTTACAAAGTACTGATAAATAAATGAACAAAGTAAAATCTAATATAAAACCAACTTATATATTGTATAATAACTGCAACTCAGAAGAATCATACTAATTCCAGCCCTCTAAATGTATTGCAATAAATACGACCCGGGAGAGTCATTGGTGTGGTTCTAATTGCAGTGCAAGTAATTTTCATTCAAACAAACATGTAGGCAATACCCCACAAAGAAATGTACACAGAACTGTTGTTTTTTGCATTGAAAATGCACTTAATCCCAAAAAATGTATTTCCGCTACATTTCAGCCATGCCACAAAATGATCAGCTGATATCATGTCAGTAATCCTTTCATTAACACAGGTGAGAGTGTTGACAAGGACAAGGCTGGCAAACACTCTGTCATGCTGATTGAGTTAGAATAACAGACCTGATAGCTTTAAACAGAAGGTGGGGCTGAAACATGTGCAGTCATTATTGCTTTGTACAATAAGGGCTTCACAGGCAAGTATATTGCTGCTATTAAGATTGCTCTTAAATCTAAATGTTATTGGATCTTCAATAAATTCAAGGAGAGAGGTTCAATTGTTGTGAAGAAGACTTTAGGGCACCCAAGAAAGTCCAGCAAGTGCCAGGAACGTCTCCAAAAGTTGATTCTGCTGCAGGATCGGGGCACCACCAGTACAGAGCTTGCTCAGGAATGGCAGCAGACAGGTGTCAGTGCATCTGCAAGCACAGTGAAGCCAAGACGTTTAGAGAATGGCCTGGATTCAAGAAGGGCAGCAATGAAGCCACTTTTCTCCGGGAAAAACATCAGGGACAGACTGATATTCTGTAAAAGGTACAAGGATTGGACAGCTGAGGACTGGGGTAACGTAATTTTCTCTGATGAATCCTCTTTCCATTTGTTTGGGGCATCAGAAAAAACGCTTGTCCAGAGAAGAAAAGGTGAGTGCTATCATCAGTCCTGTGTCATGCCAAAAGTAATGCATCTTGGGACCGTTTCTTGTGTGGGGTTGCTTCTCGGCCAAAGGAGTGGGCTCACTTTTTTGCCTAAGAACGAAGCCATGAATAAAGAATGATATCAAAACATCCTCCAAGAGGAGCTTCTCCCAACCATCCTAGAACAGTTTGATAACAAACAATGCCTTTTCCAGCATGATGGAGCACTTTGCCATACCGCAAAAGAACTACAGTGCTTCCAGAAAGTATTAACAGCGCTTCACTTTTTCTACATTTTGTTATGTAACAGACATATTCTAAAATTTATTTAAAAAAAACGAATCCTAAAATGTCTACACACAATGCTCTATAATGAACAAAAAGAATAATATCACATGTACATATGTATTCACAGCCTTTGCCATGACACTAAAAATTTTGCTCAGGTGCATACTGTTCGCATTGAGCATCCTTGAGATGTTTTTACAACTTGATTGGAGTCCACCTGTGGTAAATTTAGTTGACTGGAAATGATGTGAAAAGCCACAGTTAAGGTCCCACAGTTAAGAGTGCATGACAGAGCAGAAACCAATCCTTGATACAGTCCTCAGACAGGATTGTATCAAGGCACAGATCTGGGGAAAGGTACCGAACAATTCCCACAGCATTGAAGGCCCCAATGAGCACAGTGGCCTCCAACCTCTGTAAATGGAAGAAGTTTGGAGCCACCAGGACTCTTCCTGTAGTTGGCCGCCCGGCCAAACTGAGCATTCGGGGAGAAGGGTCTTAGTCATCTGTAGCACTCCCCCAATAAGGCCTGTATTGTAGAGTGGCCAGACGGAAGCCACTCCTCAGTAAAAGACACAAGACAAAAGGCACCTGAAGGACTTTCAGACCATGACAAACAAAATTCTCTGGTCTTATGAAACAAAGGTTGAATCCCAAGTGTCATATCTGGAGGAAACCAGGCACCACTCATCACCTGGCAAATAACATCCTTACAGTGAAGCACGGTGGTTGTAGCATTATGTTTTGGGGATGTTTTTCAGTGGCAGGAACCGGGAGACTAGTCAGGATTGAGGGAAAGATGAATGCAGGAATGTACAGAGACATCATTGATGGACACCTGCTCCAAAGCACAATAGACCTCAGCCTGGGGCAAAGGCTCATCTTCCAACAGGACAACGACCCTGAGCATACAGCCAAGATAACAAAGGAGTGGCTTCGGGACAGCTCTGTGAATGTCCTTGTGTGGCCCAGCCAGAGGACAGACTTAAACTTGAGATTGAACAGAGATTGAACATCTCTGGAGAGAAGCGGCTTTGGCAGATGTGGCTAAACCTGTTAAAATTCACATCTATGGTGACACTCTTGTGGACATTCTTGCCTTAACGTTTAGGACCTCTGTGGCATTTCTTTGTTAACAAAAACACTTTTATTGTGGCCTTCTATTGTCCCCGGCACATAAAAAAACATTTTGAGTCCATGCCCAGGAAACTCCCCAGACCCTAATCCCATTGAGAATATTTTTTGGTGGACAAAAAAAAAACAAATTCTGACAATATCCAAGCATTGATTCGACAATAACGGGCTGCCCTCAGTCAGGTTGTGGACCAGAAGTTAATTGACAGCATGCCACGGCGAATTGCAGAGGTGTTTTTGCATGTACTTAACATAATTGTCAATAATAGACTTTGACACTTATGAAATGCTTTCCTTTATACTTCAGTATACCATAGTAACTTCTGACAAAAAGATCTAAAAACACTGCAGCAGCAAACTTTGTGTAAACCGATACTTGTGTAAATCTCAAAAAGGTTGGGCCACAGCTGTAGGCTCTTGTTGCTCTCATTCAGTGAGACACCCCAGGAAGCGCAACTCGCATTTCTTCTGCTTCTCCGGTCTCTGTCAGACTGGTTTGTATCATGTTGGTTATTGACTTGATCCAACTTATCTCTGTTTATGTCTGTTTAATTCTGCATGGGCTGAGGTATGTACAAACTGAAGTAAAGACAGTGAGAGGAATAGAGGGAGACACTATTACTCTAAAAACTGGAATGACTGCACTCCCGGATGATGGAATTATATGGGCATATGGTCCAGTCAAAGCAGAAAGAAGAATAGCTTCCGAGAATGTTGGTAGAACTGAATACAGTGAAAGACTGCACCTGGATAATCTGTCTGGATCACTGACAATACAAAATCTTACAACCAATGACTATGGAATTTATAAGATGCAAATCCTCCAGGACCATGTCTTAACTCAAAGTTTCAATCTGACTATCTATGGTGAGTTGGAATCTGGAATTTTACCTTTTAATGTAAATATAAAAACACAATCTAACTTTTGCAATTTACAAAATAGTTTTTTTTTCCTTACCATTTGGCCTGCATATGTAATATTTCTATAGGTAATTTGTTTTTATGTGCATAATCTGTAGAATATCTGTGATACTTTAGTATAACCCTAACTATGAAATTACAAGTTTGAAAGCAAGTGGTTTTGATGACATGGAGCTCAAATAGTGAACACATATATTTACAAATATTATTACGACTTGACAGTGTTACTTGTACAACCATTGTCTGGAAATCACAGAACACATCTGTAAAAAATAAACAAGAAACTAGTATTACCAATGCAATAAATTAGTTTTTAACAATGTTTTAAAAAACAATTTGTATTTGTCAAGGTATAATTTGTTTGCAATTATTACCCTGATTGTCAATATGCTATTTGTCATGTTATCAGCAATACATTAAAAGAAAACATGAATTGATAACATGCTATCAATAATGTGGCCAACAATTAGTCTACATTATGAACACAATGTTATTTACAAAGTGAATATGTTAACATAAATGTCGTAACATATGGGGCACCTAAAATAGTTCAGCAGCAAAGTCACTGCCTTGCAGTCAGCTGCTTCATTGCCAGACCAGGGTTTAAATCCTGCACACTGATTAATTCAGGAAGACTGGTAAAGGAATGTTCAAGCATTCAAGATATAAATGTATGCATATTATTGAAATTGAAAGTTTTTCAAAAACCTTTACGGTTACAGAACACCATTGAGGGAATTGGGGAGTTATTTTGGGAAACTGCTCTCATAGAAAAGGAAAATGATTTACCTAAATGTTACAGTCCACCAACATGTCATTGCATGTCACTCTGCAAAGGTATGTGCAACTTCTCTTGGGAGTAGACCTGCGTTGCTGAATCCACCACTTGGGAATGTTTAAATCAGTGTTCCTTAATCCTTGTCCTGGCGACACTACAGTGTACACATTTCTGTTTGTGAGTGCTGTGTTCGTGCTAAAAAACTAAAATGTGCACACCAGGTAGACTAAAACTTTAGCGTTGTGGAGCCTGTTAAATATGCATTCCTGAATTTCTTGACACCGACTGTCAAAGTGCCTGTGACTTAATAAAACTGATCCCTGAAAATGATGTGATCTCATGTTTGTGCATATGCCACATGTCATTAAAGCCCCTTGCTTTTAAAGTTGAAATTTCAGGCTTAGCCTTATTTTGATGCACAGTGCATCCGGAAAGTATTCACAATGCTTCACTTTTTCAACATTTTGTTATGTTACACCCTTATTCCAAAATTAATTTAAGAACAACATTCCTCAAAATTCTACACACAATACCCCATAATAATGAGGCGAAATAAGATGTGTTTAAATTGTGGCAAATCCATAAAACTTAAAAAAATCACATTTACATAAGTATTCACAGCCTTTGCCATGACATTCAAAACTGAGCTCAGATGCATCCTGTTTCCACTGATCTTCCTTGATGTTTCTACAACTTGATTGGAATAAACCTGTGGTAAATTCAGTGGGTTTGACATTATCTAGAAAGGCATACACCTGTCTATATAAGGTCCCAGAGTTGACATTGCATGTCAGAGTAGAAACCAAGCCATGAAGTCCAAGGAAAATAGTCTGTACAAATCCGAGACTGGATTGTATTAAAGCACAGATCTGGAGAACATCTGGGAGCATTGAAGGTCCCAATGAGCACAGTGGCCTCCATCTTCCGTAAATGGAATAAGTCTGAAACCATCAGGACTCTTTGTAAAGTTGGCTGCTCGCAACAATCTTTCCCTCAATCCTGACTAGTCTCCCAGAAACATAATTGATGGAAACCTGCTCCAAACCTGCTCCAGAGCACTATGCCTCTGACTGGGGCAAAGGTTCATCTTCCAACAGGACAACAACCCTGAGCACACAGCCAAGATAACAAAGGAGTGACTTTGGGACAACTCTGTGAATGTCTTTGAGTGGCCCAGCCAGAGCCCATACATGAACCTGATTGAACTCTGAAAGGATATCTGAAAATGGCTTTGCACCGATGTTCCCAATCCAACCTGATGGAGGTCCTGCAAAGAAGAATGGGAGCAACTGCCCATAAATAGGTGTGTCAAACTTGTAGCATCATACTCAAAAACCCTTGAGGCTGTAATTGCTGCCAAAGGTGCCCCAACAAAGTATTGAGCAAAGGCTGTGAATACTCATTTTCTATAACTGTGTGTCCTCCCTGTCATCCTAGCTCCAGTGTCCGCCCCTTGTATTC
>JACXGK010009469.1:0-11090 GCA_016801125.1 Novumbra hubbsi
CAGGTTACCCGGTTCTAATGGCTCGGGATGACTGCAGGGTGAACACACCTGGCAACCACACACCCAGCAACATGATTCAGGTTACCCGGTTCTAATGGCTCGGGATGACTGCAGGGTGAACACACCTGGCAACCACACACCCAGCAACATGATTCAGGTTACCCGGTTCTAATGGCTCGGGATGACTGCAGGGTGAACAAACCTGGCAACCACACACCCAGCAACATTGTGCAGGTTAACATGTTCTAATGGAGCGGGTTGACTGCAGGGTGAACAAGCTTGACCCTGCTGGCCATAGAGCTTGACACTGTTTGTCCAGAGCTGATAACAAGGTGAGATTGGCCCACTTGTTATTTTCTACTTTCTGTTGACACAGGTGTTCAAGCAAGGCAGGGCAGGGCTACTCAGCCAAGTCCTGTAACTTCTCATCAATAGTCAATAATCCCATCTACTGGCGAAACGGGTAAACAAATAGCGCTACAGGCCTAGAGCTCCTCTGTGAAGTGGACTTACGCCATTTCTCATACCAGTTTCCAGTATACTGCAAGCGATGTCCAACGCCATATAAATACCACCTCATACCAATCCCCATAAGGATGTGATTCCCTTTAAACACACCAATGAGTTACATAATTTTACCTCTTTAATATTGTATTTGTGTATAAGTAGCTTTAACATATATTCATCGCATTTTATGCAACAAAATAATTGTATTAGGGTAAAAAAGGTGTACATGCTAAATCAGCTTGCCATAAAAATCATGAAGGTTTCAATAAAGTTATTTGTTCATAAAAAAAATATAATGATAAAACATATTCAAATTCTTTATAACAAAAATGCAATTCTCGATTTAAAAAATCGAATAGAAGATTATGCAATGAATATGATAAAATGGCTTGCCATTGTTGTGTATAGTTTTATGCCATATATTTCATATGACTCCTAACAACAGAATCAAAAGCCGTGTTTGAAAGAAATCAATACTGCGTCCAAACTGTTAGGTATCATGGTTAAAACGTTACTGCCAGTTGTCTACATGATGCCAGGTTGGTTTGAAGATCTGAAAGTCTGCTGGAGTTTCTGATCTTCGACACACTAAGTCAATGAGAGGCCTATACTGCCACCTAACGGCTGTTGAACAAACGTGTCAACTACAAAGTTGCATGCATTAAAATTGCTTTAGCACAAGTAGCATAACTTTTTTCAAGTTAATACAATCTGCATACAGCTAAATCTTTTTACTAATTACTACCCTGGATATTATTGTAGCTAGGTACTGTAGTACTAGCAACGTTCTTGTTAGCAGAATGGTCGACGTAGTGTGGTACAAACTTATAGTAAAAATGTTTTAACATTCTTAAACTTTACCTCGAGATAATACAAGTCCAAAGAAGTAACTTTCGTATCAAGGAAATCCTCATAAGTTAAACATTTTGTGACAATATCGTCGAGAGTGGCGACGGCGGTGTCCTCCATCTTGTACCGTCGTACCTTGGCCGATTACTATAGCAACCGGGTTGCCAGATTTCAGGCCTAAATAGTGCTAATCACCGGAAGATTCCACAAAAACCCGCTCAAATGCTTGTTGTGGCAACCTGCAAGAGAATTACAATTCTAGGGTCAAAAGGAAAAGGCGTTTCAGCAAAACAAGAAAGAATAACTCACGAAACCGAAAAGTAATTGGGTTTTGTATATGGCAGTGTTACATTTAGATACAGTATTTGACTGAATATCATCTTGTGATTTAAGTCTCATACCTGTGACATCGCTGTAACTATGGGGCAAATAACAACTGTACCGTTGTGGTTGGTTGTCAGTTGGCCTCACAGTGTGTTCCAGGTAATTCTATAAAAACATGATTATTGTATTAAATTTCGATCTCTATTAGCTATTGTGAATTCCAACAATTGAAAAAGACTCAACAAGACACCAGTAGTCTCTAATCGGCAGTCAATCTGTTAAACTCAGCAAATCAAAAATACTTATTTATGGATCCCCATCTTCATTGCTCAATGTTATTATCAAGCTTATAGTTGCAAGGGAGGCCAGAATGACCCATTGTTTTCTAAGATACAGATACTGCCATCTTTAATATGACTATACTGATTCACACAAGTTCCACAAAGCCAACTAAGAAAGGGTGACAATGCTCACGCTTCATTCTGTTTCTATGGACTCTAATTGAAGTGTGTGTTTCAATACCTGAAATTGAATCGAGACCTTAAATTGAATCAGCAAATGTGCAATTTTACTGTAAATGAATGTATAGGATTCACCACGGGTATAAATGGGTGTTAAAGTTTCATAAAATCAGATTTAAACATATAAACTATAGTGTTGTTGTCAACTCGTTATAGCTACATATACAGCTATTGCACAACTACGATGGAAATGGTAAGGTGCGCAAAATGGTCCTCCGCATCGTGTCTGCGCATATTTGTATCGTCCATTTGAATGTTTAATGTTTACACTTGTGTATGCAGTATTTCCCTAAACAAACTCTGAGTTATTGATTAACACAATGGATAATTAACCATGTGAAATTTATCAAACAAGGTCAAACTTAATGGAAGTACAATTTTTTTCACATCATTGCACAATCTAGCCTAAATATAGATGCCAAAACATCTATCTTCAGTCCAGTAGAAGTCATTGCGCATCACTGACAGAAACACCTTGCATAGCCGTGACTACGCAGAATCAGCAACAACCACCGACGTTATCGTTCTATAGGGATATTCGCTGTTATATGCCTTTTAATTTTAGTTCTGTCCGTATGACACTTTATGACACTTAGTGACATATTCCACATGACCCCCAGTCTGCCGGCTGTCGTAGCATTTAACCAAGATCAGTGCGTCATATTTTCTCTTTCTCCCCTTGTCCCCCGACGAAGAGGGTCAACCGGCCGAGGCTGGGGATCTAACCAACTGCAGTCATGGTAAGCATATATGGCATCTGTTACTAGCTGATATATAACGGAAACTAATTAAATGTTAGAGCTTGTCGTATTTGTTTCTTATAAAACACGATTTCTTTATGAACCGCTCTATTTAATATTCGATGACGTAGGGTTGATTCCTTTGAAATCGGAACGAAAACACCATGTTTCATTTCGCAGATTAACCTTATAAGAATGATGAAATGAAAAATAACTTGTACCAGTGAACAAAATGTTGTTTGAAATACAATTGGAAATATAGCGAAAGGGCTATTGGAAAAGGTTGGCCTATTCAATACAATAATCAGTACAGATTATTGATTGTAGGTTTGAAGCCAGTTTCTTTTTTTTAATGCAATTCTCCTATTGCAAATTATTTTTCGGTAGACTTCAAGCCTATATTGAGCGTGCATATTCTGCAGGGGTACAGTCAGGCGGAATAACGTTACCCCAGTCGGTGGTAAAAATAGCTCTAGCACGCCCCGTTCCCTGAGATGGCCGTATTAAAGTTTCATGTCCTCACGTTGGGCAACGCGGCCTGCCCCTGTAGCATAGGCGATGCCCAGACACAGTTAGGCTACACAACTGCATAGAAGCAGTGTTGTAATTGTACACAACACCTATTCAAATGAAACCATGCGGGTGTAGGAGCTCGGGTTACGATTAACTCATGGTCGTTGTCTCAGGTGTGCAGTATACATGCAACCAATGATAAAGCATCGAGATAAACAAATATTGACTATGCAAATATATATATATATTTTTAATCCTCCCATTGTGGGCTGGATGTGTAAAATATTAATTGTATGCACATGATCCACATGTAGAATCAATATAATACATAGATAATCATGATAATCAGTTTGAAAGTGAATTGTGTTGAAGATATGGCATTTACATTCATCACACAGTGATCATCAAACAATCATTTAGGAATCCATTTTGGTTCGACAGCGCCACTTTTACAACCAGTGGCCAAAAATCTCGGAGTGCATCTTTAACTGTTTGAAAGACAGTTACACACACACACTCACCCATACACATACACACAGAGATACACATACACACACATACAGACATGAGAACGAGACAAAGGAGTAAAATGAACATCAGTCCACCACAAACCTTCTCTCCGTTCCTCACCTAGGTGAACTTTACAGTAGACCAGATCCGTGCGATCATGGACAAGAAGTCCAACATCAGGAACATGTCTGTGATTGCTCATGTGGACCACGGGAAATCGACGCTCACCGACTCCTTGGTTTGCAAGGCTGGCATCATCGCTGGTGCCCGGGCAGGAGAGACCCGCTTCACAGACACCAGGAAGGACGAGCAGGAGAGGTGTATCACCATCAAGTCCACGTAGGTGTTCCAGCTGGTCCATGTAGTTGGTCCTCTTCTATGGGTAGTGTACAGAACAGTGTTTATAGATGGTCACTTTGTAGTGTACAGGACAGTGTTTATTGACGGCCACTCTGTAGTGTACAGAAAAGTGTTTATAGACAATCATTGTATAGTGTACAGAACAGTGTTTATAGATGGTCACTTTGTAGTATACAGGACAGTGTTTATTGACGGACACTTTGTAGTGTACAGAACAGTGTTAATGGATGGTCACTGCGTAGTGTACAGAACAGTGTTTAGAGACGGTCACTGTGTAGTGTACAAAACAGTGTTTATAGACGGCCACTCTGTAGTGTACAGAACAGTGTTTATAGATGGTCATTGTGTAGTGTACAGAACAGTGTTAATGGATGGTCACTGCGTAGTGTATAGAACAGTGTTTATAGATGGTCACTGTATAGTGTACAGAACAGTGTTTATAGATGGTCACTGTGTAGTGTACAGAACAGTGTTTAGAGATGGTCACTGTGTAGTGTAAAAAACAGTGTTTATAGACGGCCACTCTGTAGTGTACAGAACAGTGTTTATAGACAGTCACTGTGTAGTGTACAGAACAGTGTTTATAGACGATCACTGTGTAGTGTACAGAACAGTGTTTATAGACCGTCACTGTGTAATGTACAGAACAGTGTTTATAGACAGTCACTGTGTAGTGTACAGAACAGTGTTTATAGACCGTCATTGTGTAGTGTACAGAACAGTGTTTTTAGACCTTCACTATGTAGTGTACAGAACAGTGTTTATAGACGGTCACTTTGTAGTGTACAGAACAGTGTTTATAGACGGTCACTTTGTAGTATACAGGACAGTGTTTATTGACGGTCACTGTGTAGTGTACAGAACAGTGGTTATTGATGGTCATTGTGTAGTGTACAGAACAGTGTTAATGGATGGTCACTGCGTAGTGTATAGAACAGTGTTTATAGATGGTCACTGTGTAGGGTACAGAAGAGTGTTTATAGATGGTCACTTATTGATGGTCACTGTGTAGTGTACACAACAGTGGTATCAGAATCAGCTATATTACCAAGTAGGTTAACCCATACAAGGAATTTATTTGGTGCATTGGCGCATGACAAAAAACACAGTAAGTGAAATTTAGGTAGGACACAAAAATGTACACAGTAAATCTAAAATGTGGAAACTTTTACTGTATAGTAACATAAAGTGCAATGTGCAAGTAGGAAGTCCAGAGGAGTGCATTAATGTAATGCATTAAGTTATGGGGCAGAGTCTTTACAGTCTATAAAGCTGGTCAGTGTCTATATAGCGTAGTGTACAGAACATTATATAAGGCAGGCCACTGTGAATTGTACAGAACAGTCTATATAGCCGGTCACTGTATAGTTCATAGAACAGTCTATATACCTGGTCAGTGTGAAGTGCACAAAACAGTCTATAGATTTGGTCACTGTAGTTTACAGAGCAATCTATATAGCTGGTCACTGTGTAGTGTACATCTATATATCTGGTCAGTGGGTAGTGTACAGAACAGCCTGTATAGCTGGTCAGTGGGTAGTGTATACAACAGTCTAGATTGTTGGTCAGTGTGTATTGTACGGAACATTCTATATTCCTGTTCCTCTTTGGGGGTAGTGTACAGAACAGTCTATATAGCTGGTCACGTGTAGTGTTTAGAACCATTGATATAGCTGGTCAGTGGGTAGTGTACACACTAGTCTATATAGCTGGTATGGGAAGTGTATAGAACAGACTATATAGCTGGTCAGTGGGTATTGTAGACAACAGTCTATATAGCTGGTCAGTGGGTAGTGTACAGAACATTCAAAATTTCTGGTCCTCTTTGGGGGTAGTGTACAGAACAGTCTATATAGCTGGTGACTGTGTAGAACAGTCCATATAGCTGGTCAGTAGGTAATGTATACAACAGTCTATGTTGTTGGTCAGTGCATATTGTACGGAAACATTCTATATTCCTGGTCCTCTTTGGGGGTAGTGTACATCACGGTCTATATAGCAGGTGACTGTGTAGTGTACAGAACAGTTTATATAGCTGGTCAGTGGGTAGTGTACATAACAGCCTACAGCTGGTCAGGGTAATATACAGAATAGTTCCTTTACAACAAAATGGTCTGTGTTTCTTTTCTGGAGTACCATTGTGTCATTAACAATGACGTTATTTCAGTTGTCATGAAGTGCAACCATAATGGGACTTTCAATTTTAACGGAACTCTGAACTGAACTGTTTGGGCAGCAATTTTTTTTTTTTACCAGGTCATCAGCCAGATATCATGTCCAACCGATGGCACACATTTTAAATGTCAGGCATCAATGAATGGGTACCCAGGGTCACTCTGGTGGTACATCATGTCAGTTCATAAGAGCGATAACCCCATTTGGTATTTGTGTATCTTAGGTAGGTCT
Source organism: Novumbra hubbsi (assembly GCA_016801125.1). Classification (NCBI taxonomy): domain Eukaryota; kingdom Metazoa; phylum Chordata; class Actinopteri; order Esociformes; family Umbridae; genus Novumbra; species Novumbra hubbsi. The sequence goes on from JACXGK010009469.1 coordinate 6,731, forward strand.
TCTAAGCTACATTGTGTTTAGGAATTAACCTTATTTAATAATTATTGTCCAGATCATCGACACTTACATTCTCAGCATGATTCCAGAAGACAGTGTTGGATATATACAGACCTGACATGATCTGTGCAGCAACACGAAATATCTCTGCCCGGCCTTATGTGGGGCTGTTTGAAAGACAGACGTTACATGTGCTGTGGTCAAGACGTTCCCTGTCCTCCCTCCCTCCTGCAGTGCCATTTCTCTATACTATGAGCTGGCTGCGAATGACTTGGCCTTCATCAAACAGTGCAAGGATGGGTCTGGCTTCCTCATTAACCTTATAGATTCCCCGGGCCATGTGGACTTCTCCTCCGAGGTGACAGCTGCTCTCCGCGTCACCGACGGCGCTCTAGTAGTGGTAGACTGTGTCTCAGGTATGCCAGGCAAGGGCCCTTTGCTCTGCAGTGTGAGCATCTGAACTGACTACCTCTTTGCTTTGTAGTGCACTACTTTTTGGTCTGGGCATAATAGCCCATGGAAAGACTTCTCAAAAGTAGTGCACTATTTGTTTTTGGACGTAACCTTGGTAGTGTGCCCGCTGTCATGCATCCAATGCTTGGCTGTTCACTTACACTCAATTAACAGCACATGATGCTTTATGTTCAAGGTCATTTATTTTGCATTGGGTTTATATACATTGGAAATGTTAGTGAAAAGGGGTGGTTTATTTAGAGAGATCCCTATCAGTGATCCTTTCATACAGTCAGTAGTCAATACCCTTGGAAGTCCAAAATAACCCACAGTGGCCCACTGATCAATTCTCCCATTCACTCAAAAGTCATTCCGTTTGATGTTTTATTTTAAAACACTGCCTCAAAATAGTAAAACCTTTGGGAAATATTGGCAAGAGAAACAAATCAAATCAAAAAGAAATCAAATATCAGTAAATAGAAGCTACATCACACAATCCAGGCATTGCAGAGAAAAGGCTCTACATAAAAAAACACAAAGCCACAAAGAGGTCAACAATCACTTGCTGGAGCTACAGAGTTCTTTGGCTGGATGTAAATATATGGTGCAGCAGTTAACCATATCAACGGCTCTGCATACCACTGGCCTGTACTGAAGAGTGGCAAGAAAGAAGCCATTACTAGAAAAGTAACGTCTGACCCAGCTATGATGTCCAAAAGGTTTTGTGGTCAGATAAGACTCAGATAGAGATGTTTGGCAAACACTGCCAAGTGCTATGTGTGATGCAAATCCAACACGGCTCATGACTTTAATACACACAATCCATCCACTGATTTATGGTGGTGACAGCAACATAATATGGGGATGCTTCACATCAGCAGGGATGGGGCATCTTGTTAACATTGAAGGAAGAATGTACTGTCATGTGAAAAAGTAAGTACATCACATAGATCATTTGATAATGGTTACAATTCCACCATATTGGAATCTACTGTTAATCCCCATTCGGTCAAGAGCTGTACGAAAGATGTTCATTGAAGTTTCTAAACCCCCAGGGTAACAGCAAGCGCTCAACAAACCTCTCTTGCCACAATCAATGTTGAAGTGGATCAGTCAACTGTCTGCAAGAGACTGCACAAAGTTGGCCTACATGGGAATTCAGGAAGAAGTTAAATTAATATTAAGACATGACTGGTGTTAGCTGGACAACAATACCGGAACAATGATCTCTGGACAGAATCAAAGTTAGAGTTGTTTGGCTGCAATGGAAGATATTATATTTGGCAAAAAGAAAGTACTTCATATGAACAGAAGAAACTTATACCAAACATAAAAGCAGCAACATTTTGTTTTTAGAATGTTCACAGTCAAAGGCCTGATCTAAATTGTCGTACTCAAGCATTGTTAAACAAACCAGAACAACCTGTACAAACAGTGTTTTTAATTTTATTACAAATATTTCTCAGCATGAAACTAATATCAGTGTTTTAAAATATGCATTTGTAATTCAGGACAATGAGACAATTGTTCCGGGGTTTGATTACAAAGCACTGTATATCCTACATTGGCGCGTCGATAAAACATGTTTTATTATTATCAACACATCCTGACTGATTTGGTTTTGAAACAAACAATACAATAGAACTCTTTCACAGCCTCTGCAGATGTCCTTGTTGACCTCATGATAGTTCTGGTCAGGTGACCCTGTACTAACCCTCCTGTCCCGTTAGGTGTGTGTGTTCAGACTGAGACGGTGCTGAGACAGGCCATCGCTGAGCGGATCAAGCCCGTGCTTATGATGAACAAGATGGACCGGGCTCTTCTAGAGCTACAACTGAAGCCTGAGGCCCTCTTCTCCACCTTCCAGCGCATCGTGGAGAACGTCAATGTCATCATTGCCACCTACGGGGAGGATGAAGGGGGACCGATGGGCAGCATCATGGTAAGTATGGATCAGAGTTAACTGTTCCATGCACATTACTCTACACACTACGCATTATTCTCCATATAAATCTACACATTACTGTCACGGCCTCTGTGAGTGACGGAACCAGATGCAGACATTGTAAAGAAAAGGTGAATTTATTCTACAAGACAAACAAAACATGAACTAGAAACGAAATTAAGGGTGCTGAAACAAGCAGCAAAAAACGTATATCTAACTAAACATAAAACACACTGTGCAAACTTGATAGATTTTTTAACTTGACAGATAAAACATGTAGAGCATCCACAGAACAGGAACATTAACAAGACAGGGCCGTGAATGTTGTTAAGGTGAACAAACAATAAACCACACTGGGAGTGGCTAAAAACCTAACTTAAGTAGGCTCCCCAATCAGAGGCAACTGGCAACAGCTGACTCTGACTGGGGAGCCCACAAACAATGACACCAGTTATAAGGGCATGTGTCAGAAATGGCACCCTATTCCCTATTAAGGGCACCTCATGACCCGGACCCAGAAGGCTCTCTATAATCCCACCAATGTTAACCATGGCCTGTTTCTTCCTGAGTTCCTGGATTGACCCTGGTTCCCGGTCGGTCCTGTGTAGGTGGACCCAATGGTGGGCACGGTGGGCTTCGGTTCGGGGCTACACGGCTGGGCCTTCACCCTGAAGCAGTTTGCTGAGATGTACGTGGCCAAATTCACAGCCAAGGGAGAACAGAAGATAGAAATGAACCCAGAGGAACGCTGCAAGAAAGTCGAGGACATGATGAAGAAACTGTGGGGGGAAAAGTGAGTTCTAGATGGAGGAGAAAACAAGGAGAGGAGGAACATCAGTGTAAAGAGGAGTAGTATTTCGTAACAGCTGGCTCAATGTACAGCTGTCAACAAAGTCTGTTCTAGATGGAAGACAAATAACTAGCAAGCACTACTTCACACATGTTTAATGCAGGGGCAGGCTGGGGGGATACTCTTTAAAAACATGGGTTTCATGTTTTCTAAAAAATGGCCAGGGAATGTGAAGGGGAAATTGGTTTGAGTGTTGGGGTTCGAGGACAGAGAGGAGCGGGGTGCCAAGAGTACAGAAGTGGTAGAACAAAGAGTCAAAGATGTAGGGAGGCCGTCAAAGAGTCAAAGATGTAGGGAGGCCATCAAAGATGTAGGGAGGCCGTCAAAGAGTCAAAGATGTAGGGAGGCCGTCAGATAGTCAAAGATTTAGGGAGGCCGTCAAAGAGTCAAAGATGTAGGGAGGCCGTCAGATAGTCGAAGATGTAGGGAGGCCGTCAAAGAGTCAAAGATGTAGGGAGGCCGCCAAAGAGTCAAAGATGTAGGGAGGCCGTCAAAGAGTTAAAGATGTAGGGAGGCTGTCAAAGAGTCAAAATGTAGGGAGGCCATCAAAGATGTAGAGAGGCCGCCAGAGAGTCAAAGATGTAGGGAGGCCGTCAAAGAGTCAAAGATGTAGGGAGGCCGTCAAAGAGTCAAAGATGTAGGGAGGCTGTCAGAGAGTCAAAGATGTAGGGAGGCCGTCAAAGAGTCAAAAATGTAGGGAGGCCGTCAAAGAGTCAAAGATTTAGGGAAGCAAGTCCCATAGAATCTCTATGGAATGTGCTTTTAATAGAGTCTTATCTTAATTTGTGTCATGAGTATGACTCCAGAGTCCAGTTCAACTGATGATAATATATTTTATTCCAGAGTTCAGTTTAGCAAATTGATAATGTTTATTATTTCAGGTTCTTTGACCCTTCATGTGGGAAGTTCAGCAAATCAGCCGTCAGATAGTCAAAGATGTAGGGAGGCCGTCAAAGATGTAGGGAGGCCGTCAAAGAGTCAAAGATGTAGGGAGGCCATCAAAGATGTAGGGAGGCCGTCAAAGAGTCAAAGATGTAGGGAGGCCGTCAGATAGTCAAAGATTTAGGGAGGCCGTCAAAGAGTCAAAGGTGTAGGGAGGCCGTCAGATAGTCGAA
>JACXGK010009470.1:9106-20098 GCA_016801125.1 Novumbra hubbsi
AACATAACTACCCACCACACCAACCCAACAACATAACTACCCACCACACCAACCCAACAACATAACGATCTACCACACCAACGTTACCACAAAACGAAATATACTAATCTTACTACCCACCCTACCAATCTAACTACCCACCCTACCAATCTAACGACCGACCCAACCAATCTTACGACCCACCCTACCAATCTAACTACCCACCCTACCAATCTAACGACCAACCCAACCAATCTTACGACCCACCCTACCAATCTAACGACCGACCCTACCAATCTAACAACCCACCCTACCAATCTAACTACCCACCCTACCAATCTAACTACCCACTCTACCAATCTAACTACCCACCCTACCAATCTAACGACCAACCCAACCAATCTTACGATCCAACCCAACCAATCTTACGACCCACCCTACCAATCTAACTACCCACCCTACCAATCTAACTACCTACCCTACCAATCTAACTACCCACCCTACCAATCTAACGACCTTCCCTGCCTACCAGCACACAGAAATGACAGGCAGCCTTGGCAGAGTCAGATCAGGATAGATACCCGCTGTGACACAGGGGAGGCCGTTCTGGGCCAGGCTATGCCCAGGGTCTTAATGACTTAATTGAGGTAATTATTTGGATAAGAAGTCCAATCACCTGGTTCTTTTCCTGAAGGTCCTCATCAGGATCTAATTAAAGAGCTGCTCCCAGTATAAGCCCTTACTGCCAAGGAGGCCTGATGTGTCAGAACACAACACCTTCTTAGGACGGACTGACGGACTGGCTGTCTGCGGTACAGGAAGGTAAACCTAGCGCCGCTCAGGAGTGACCTCTGCTTCCTGTCCTCTCCACACACCCCGGCTCGCGTACCGTCCCGCTGTCAATCTCCCATTCACTCACTATCTGCAGTCCCTCATTCATTACCCTCTCATCACGCAATCTCTCCCTCCCTCCAGATACCACACTCCAACTTCATCCTCTCACCTCATCACGCTTCACTGTCTTTCCTTCCTCTCGCTCGCTCTCCCCCTCTAGGCGGTGGAGCCAGGGTGCGCGTGGATTGAAGTCTCTGCTCTCCTGCAGGAGCTCTGCTGTGCTGGTTTAATTGCGACAGCACCCTCATGGGCCAGGAGAGCACGGGAGCCAACACCTCCACAGAGTGTTCAAGGGTAACCAGCGGGGGTGCAGTCTATACCCCCCCAAACCCTAACCCCCCCCCCCCACACACATACGCACCCTGAGAGCGCCCGTCAAAAGCTCCGTGCTCACATCTCATTAATCAGCTGCCAACATCAAACACAGCTCTCCCTGCTTCCCAGGGGCCGCCTGCCCTCCTCCGTGCCTCCCTGTGTGTCGGCAGCTCTGCTGTGTGTTACGTTTCCGTGTCAGCCGCTCACTTGTGAGGTAATGCTGTCTGATAGTGTCTGTTAGGTGTGCGTCCTCCGTTGGATACTGGGAGTGTCATTAGTGCATATTGTCTAGTGGGTCATGTAACGCTGTAGTTTGACTTTTAATAAATGAACTGATAATAATAACAATAATAATAACAATAATAATGTTTGAGATGATGTCTCCTGTGCATTATGCCTGTGATAGTAAAACACATCTACGGAAGAATATGAATGTGAATCAACATGACTCATTCAAACATATAGATTTTTCTTTTTGTTACAGAAATTCGAGTGCTGTGACAGAAACCACACACACACCCTTCATTACCCATCCATCCGCACACACACTGCCTCATTCATTCATCCATCCCCACACACACTCCCTCATTCATCCATCCGCACACACACTCCCTCACCCATCCTTCCGCACACACACTCCCTCACACATCCATCCGCACACACACTCCCTCACACATCCATCCGCACACACACTCCCTCACCCATCCATCCGCACACACACTCCCTCACCCATCCATCCGCACACACACTCCCTCACCCATCCATTCGCACACACACTAGTCCAACGCTCTATTTAGTGAAAAGCAAGACTGCGCCTCCTTAATGACAGGAACACTCGCTCCCTCTCATTCCATCCATTACCAATCAGCCGGGTCAAAAGCAGGGGTGATTACACCACGTATAAACGTTCCATCAGCGTTTGGGGTAACACTCTGACTCGCTCCCCAGCTGCAGCCCATTAAAGAAGAAATGAAATAATAAAGAGACAGAAAGAGAGCGCAAATACAAGAGGAAAAGATAGTATGAGCAGGGAGGTGGAGGATGCGAGGGAGATGTGAGAGCGCGGGAGAGAAACGGAGGGTGGAAGGGGGACAGGGAGGGAGGAAGCTGACAGGCCTCTCACTCACACACACACACACACACCGAGGCCCCAGTCAGTGAGGGGCCGTGCCGCCTCTGTCTCAGCACGGCTGCTGGGATCTCATCTGGACGGACAGCTCATTATCAGGTAGAGCTCGTGGCAGACAGAGAACACAGAGAAGTAAACACAGAACCCTGGACCCTGTCCCGCACAAACCAGCCTGTCTTCCAGTACCGGTCTTCTGCCCAGCACTCTAAAACACGTCCATCTTGTCTGTCTGTCCGAATTATTGCCACAGCCGTTTCATGCCCATGCCACTCGAGCCAGAGGAGAACCAAATCAACGCAAACCGCAGATTAGTTTAGGTTTCAGGCGTCAGCACTGGGCTCTTGTGAGGACCTCACAGAACCAGACAGTCACCGTGCCGGTGTGGAGGACAGCAGTAGCAGCCCCTAGTGGAGGCAGAGAGTCAGTGGTCCGGCTGGTCCACCCAGCCAACTGCCCTGACGGCCTGGGGTACACAGTGGAGCGGACAGGGTTTCCCAGGCCGCCTGGCAGGGCCCCGCTCCCTGGGGGCCCGGCCGTTCAGCGGCGGTGGACAGAACCTCCCTCTGTCCGTCCACAACGCAGCACAGGAAGCGAATGAGCCCAGGAGCCGGACGCGCTTCCTGTGGCGCCGCGGTGGTAATGGCAACCAGACGGTCAACACAGAGAGGCCTGCCTGCCTGCCAGCGCAGAGGAAGCACCAGCGCCACCTGTAACCCGATCTCTGCCCACAGCTGTCCAAACACCAGGGGGAGAGAGGGAGACGGAGGGAAGGGGGAGGGCCCTGGGGGCCTCGGGCAGGCCGGCGCACCCCATAGCGAGGGGAACATTCTTCCAAGGTCTCTGGGTTCTGCCTCACTACCACGGCACCCTCCTCATGGCACAGTCGGCTTCAGGACGCGGGCCAATCAGTAGAGCATCACTGAGAGGCTGGGGGAGGGGGCCAGCACTATATCTTAATGTGCTGTTATCTGTGTGTGTGTGTCTGTCTGTGTCTGTCTGTGTGTCTGGCTCATGTGTGTTTATCTATGTGTGATTACAGGGGGGCTCTAATCTGGCCTCTGTAGATTGTGTTGGTACGTGTGTCTGCCCCTGTTAGCAGGGTTGTGTGTGTGTGGGCGTGTGTATTGGGGGCGAGGGGGGGTCTTCTCTAATCTGGCTCCTGTATGCCTGTGTCAGTGTGTGCTCCGTGCTTGCTCCCCCGGGGACGGTGACAGTAGAGAATCTTTAATCCCTGACAGCTCCGACTTCACAACATACCTCCCACAGCATGCTAATAAGAACCACACACACACACACACACGGGTCATAGTCAATGACATCTCAAACCCCTGTCCACGCACCAGTGAGAGGGGCTCTGCCCGTCACACCTGAGCTAATCCGCAAGTACCTCCAAAAAACGGAGGGCCTTTTCACCGGTCGGGAACTCCGGGGGGAAGCAAGGGGACACGTACCCTCCCCGGCTAACCATTCAACCCCTAAACGGAGGTAGTGTCTGACAAGAACAACGGCACACTATCAGCTCCGCTTGTCCTCTGTGTGCCGGCCTTGGGTCAGAACCTATCCGCCCGCTCCTCAAGAGTGGCCCAGGCTTACCGGGGTAATGGCTTTACCCTGGGACCGTGGCGCCTCAGATATCCTGATAGGGCCCTGCCCCACCACCGCCTCATACCCAGTATCACCGCGGCAACGGGACGCGGGCACATGGCCTATCACAAAGGGACAGGGAGTTCTCATTCCCATTCTCGCTCGCTTTTGCTCCCCTCTCTCTCTCTCCTCCTCCCCGGTCCCTCAATAGATAAGCCTACTACACCTCCCTGGGAAAGACAGACAGAGCGCCAAGGAAAAGAGGGCGAGAGACGGAACATGTTCAAGTGAACAGGGCGAAAGGGAGAAATAAATCCTAATAACTACCTCACCTCCTCCCTCAAAAAACAGTAAATGAGGAAAAGCTGGGAAAAGGGCCGGCGCTTTTTTTTTATTAAAGCAGAAGGGGGTGGATGTGAAGGGGGGGAGGAGGGGGATGGACAGGGGGAGGGCTCATGGAGAATCCAAGCGGGAAGTCACATCTAAGCCCCAACTCTCCTCCAAACACTTCTCCGAAGAGAGGGATTTACTCTCTCAGGGAGGTGGAGAGATGGAGGGAAACAGGAGAAGGGAGGCAAGAGGAGAAAACAGAGCTGGGAGAGAGCGAAGGGAATGGGATAAAATGGTGGAGGCCAATAAAGAGAGAAAAGACACAGACAAAGAGTCCCTGTTGGCAGATGCTCTTCATTTTTCTGTTCATTCTCTAGATTGGTGAGGGACAAAGGAAGATCAGACCATGTGCTTTAGGTCAACACTGTCTTTCAACAGAGGGATGGGGCTCTAGAATGTCTTTCAACAGAGGGATGGGGCTCTAGAATGTCTTAGAACAGAGAGACAGAGATTCAAGACCCCTCACGATGGGAGAGAACAACAAAACATGGCTGTGTGTGAAACGGCTCACGTCCACCATATTATGACCAGGTCCGTGTTTCCAAATGTCCTCTTCCTTTTCCCTCCCTCTCTCTCTCCCTCCCTCCCGCTCCCTCCCTCTAAGTAGGTCTGAATGCCCACGCTGGTGAGCAGCATGTCATCCCACCCCCTCCCTCCCAGCTGGACCGAGCTTTTCCCTACAAATCAAAAGGTTCCCTTGTCAACCCTTCGATTGGTCTGGCTGCCCTGCAGATCCCAGAGGGGGAGGGGCCACAGCATGGCACGGCCAACCACCTCCGGGGAGGCCAAGGAGGCCAAGCCCCATTCATCCACAGGACAGGACACTGGCACCACCTGCATGCTTTCATAGGGATCGGAGATGCCGATACACACGCACACACCACGTCAGTTACAGTCCACACTACTCACATATTAGACACACACACTACACACGGCAACAACAAAAGCAGACGGTTCTCGCCAGGCTTAGTATTCTAGTGGCGCTGCATTTTTGGAATGGGCCAGAAACATGTGCACGGTTTGTTTATGAGGCGAGCTCCGGTGTCATTGTTCTGTTTTGACGCGTGAGGGCATGTATGCATGACAGAAGCCTCCCAGCCCAGGCCACAGAACCCCGCTGACTACAGCCTCCTCAGCAAGCCCCAGTCCCCCTGGACAACAGCCTGTCAGTGTGTGACTGGGAATACGTGTGTGTGTGTGTCAGTGTACAGGAGAAGACTACACACAACAGAACCAAATTTGACAAGACAATATGATGTGTGCAGCATCTGTTTGCTATGCGTCACACTGCTTGGATATGGCTGTGCCCCCCCCCCCCCCCCATGCAGCCCAACCTCGGAGGTTGTACCACTGAGCTGTGACCAAGGCGGCGTTCAATACTGACCACTGGGACTTAGAGACTGACAGAGAATCGGACAGACAGAGAGTCAATAAGCCAGAGAGTCGGTAAGACAGAGAGAGAGTCGGTAAGACAGAGAGAGTCGGTAAGACAGAGAGAGTCGGTAAGACAGAGAGAGAGTCGGTAAGACAGAGAGAGAGTCGGTAAGACAGAGAGAGAGTCGGTAAGACAGAGAGAGAGTCGGTAAGACAGAGAGAGAGTCGATAAGACAGAGAGAGAGTCGGTAAGACAGAGAGAGAGTCGGTAAGACAGAGAGAGAGTCGGTAAGACAGAGAGAGAGTCGATAAGACAGAGAGAGAGTCGGTAAGCCAGAGAGAGAGTCGGTAAGCCAGAGAGAGAGTCGGTAAGACAGAGAGAGAGTTGATAAGACAGAGAGAGTCGGTAAGACAGAGAGAGAGTCGGTCAGACAGAGAGTCGGACAGACAGAGAGTCGGACAGACAGAGAGTCGGACAGACAGAGAGTCGGACAGACAGAGAGTCGTACAGACAGAGAGTCGGACAGAAAGTCATGGTGAAGAGCTTGTTATCTCTCAGGGTTTAACTCAGATGAACATCCCATGGTAACACAACGAAAAACAGCACACACACACACACACACACACAGCCCTTCTCCTATATGCCCCCTGTTCCTCTGTAAACAAACGATTAGCCAGCAACTACCCTTCCTACCCTCCACCCCCCAGCCTGCCCCCGTCTAGCCTGCACGCGGGGGTGGTTGCCTGGCTCGGACTCTGTTGAGTGGGGCTGGGCTAGGCAGGGCATTGGTTCTTGGGGGCCTGGCGGGCCCGCGCTCCCGGTGCTGCTGGGAAAGTTTGGCCTGGGTGACAGCTGTGTTGGGCCCCTCCCGGTCCTGGGCCCCGGCACGGTGGGGGCTCTGATGTACTTCATTCGGGGGCCCGGGAGCAGCTTTTAATCTACCAGCGGGGCTCCGCAGCTGCTGTAAACTAGCCCAAAGAACGTCCCCGCACGCTCAACTCCCAGTAACCCTTTCAGCAGAGCCCGCATAAACCCCACGCCGTCCGTGCTCCTTCTATGACACTGGCTCCTCTTCATCCTCTCCTCTTCGAGTTCCGGTCCTTTTTCTGCGAAACGTCCGCAGATGCAACATGGCTGCCCCACCAGAGTACAGGTATGCCACCTACAAACCCCATCAAAGCGGACTCTAACCCAGAACACTTCCACTACACAGGGATGGATTACTTCTCTAATTTCCCTGCTTCCTGTCATACCAGCATGGACCTCAGGTAGCCCCTCCCATTCCTCTTCCTGCCCCCCAACAGGGCCACAGCCAACTGCTGACCACTGCTCCCTCCTCCCCTTTACCTCTCATTAAAATTCCAGGTCAAATCACCAACTAACAAGGTCAAAAGAGGGACGGGGGGGGGCAGTGGGGGGGGCACAGTGCAGGGAAGGGGGAGGTGCAGGGGAGGGATGGGGGGAGGCACAGAGCAGGGGCGGGGGAGGTACAGAGCAGGAGAGGGATGGGGGAGGCACAGGGCAGGGGAGGAATTGGTGGAGGCACAGAGCAGGGGGCACAGAACAGGGGAGGGACGTGAGGGGGGAGGCACAGAACAGGGGAGGGACGTGAGGGGGGAGGCACAGAACAGGGGAGGGACGGGGGAATAAAAGGGTGAAACACAGAGAGGGAGCGAGAGGGGTGGCGGCACTACATTCTGGCTTTCATAAAATGGCGGAGTGTGTTGGCAGCGGACCGGCACAGCAGAGTTTAAGTCAGGCCTTTATGACTCACACAGGTCTTTTCACAAACTGCCCAGCTGTCACTCACAGATTGGAGTGGCCAACATTACATGCACATCATACACACTGCGTACCGCGCACTGACTGTTTACACACACACACAATCGCTTGCTCCACGCCCCCCCCCAACACACACACACACACAGACAGACAGACAGTGGTGCACAGGGAGTCGTGGTTAGTCCACAACACCCCAGAAGGACTCTCGGAAGCCCTCTCATGCCACGTTGTTCCCAGCCTCAGACTCAATTAGTAAATTAGTTCCACACGACTGGGTGATAAACAGCAACCAGGGAGCAGATAAACACACGGCCGACACTCCGTTAAGAAGCAGCCACCTCCTCCGCGCTCCGCCCCAGCCACCTCCTCCGCGCTCCGCCCCAGCCTGCTGGGTATACACCTTCGCCCGAGACAGAAAAGACACCTAACTCTCGGAGGCGTCGCCACGGCTCGCGTCCGTTCGCTCCCCTCTCCAGACGGTTGTTTCTTCGGAAACGTAGTTGTTGTTTCGTTCTTCCCGGGAAACAAACCAATTAAGCGGGGGGGCAGGAGAAAGACGCGAAGGGGGGAGGGCGAGAAAAGAACTGGAGGAAAAAAGGAGAAAGCGACGTGGAGAAAGACATTAGCGCGCCCACACCTCCCCCCCCCCCCGGGCTCTGGCACATTAAATACATATTGTAAATGAAGCGTTATGGCCCGGGCACCGCGTCCCGGCTAATAGACAGACCGCAGGCGGCGCGGTGGTCCGGCGCTGCCACCGAGGTAGACCCACTGAGGAGGAGAGGAGGAGGAACAGAGGGAGGGGACAGAAACGGCAGGAGGCCTTAACAGGAACGGGAAACTTTTTTAAATTATGCGCCGCAAAATCTGTGTTCGACAGATCGTTAAGTGCCACCGCGTTTAACTTTTCTTCACACACACACTCCGAGGAGTCCGCGGAACGCACACCGCCGCCAGGCTGCTAGTATGCTTTCATGGTCTCTAAGAACAAACACGCACATACTGCAGACACACACACACACAGGCGCACACACACACCGGAACAGTGAAAGGGAGGGGGTGAGCGTATTTTGACAAGGTCTCTAGGATTGAACAGTTTGCGATAACAGTGGTTAAAGCACTTAAGCCGCCGTAATTAGTGGGAACTCCGCGGTGACAGAGGATCTGCATTTATCTGCCGTTTCAGTAGCCAGCGTGAGAGAGGGATAAACAGCAGCCAGTAAGAGCTGGACGACAACACTGTCAAGGACCATCACACTCTGCCAGACGTGTTCACACTCAAGACACACACAGACCCCAGTGAGCCGGAAAACGTCCATGTTGCAGGTCTGGTTTCAGGTTCTCCCCACAAGGCCAGATGGTTCCGAGGCAACCGAAGGGAAGTCTTCCAGACTGCAGACCACACGGATAACTAGGCCTTGCTCTTTTGTTTATGCACACCGTAGTGAACTGTCCTCCACTGTGGATCGATACACCGCCTCTAACCCTCTGAGAGACACGCTGGTCTCCAGGGAGATCCACCGCATCTCCTTCAGAGGCCCAGACACGCAGGAACATCTAGTACCGACTACAGAAAGGAGGGGTGGTGGAGGGAGAACCGCCTGGCGAAAACAAACACCACGAGTCCAGTTTTCTGACAGAGTCCGTACTGAGTAACACTCTCCCAGAAAGTTCCAATTTCAAAAAACCCTAATTTCCATTACAGCTTCAGAATGGGAGAAGGGACTCACGTCAATGCAAGGCCAAACCTTTCCAATGAAGCCCCTCTCTGCTAAACAAAGGCGATTATTATAAAAGCAAAAAAACCGACGCTCCTCCCGAGGAGGCGCAACGCAATCAGGAGGCTGAATCTTCTTGGTTCCCGCGTCAACACTTACTCATTAATCCTTCAGCCGGTTATTTTCCCCGGCAAGGTGTTACTTCGCACCGTCTCTCACTAATGACGTGCTACAACTCACCTCTAATCACAAAATCACAAGAGGGCAGAGGCACCAGGAGCGCGGCATTCTACCGTTCCGTGAGAGGAATATAGATGTGATCAGAAAGGAACCGACACCACCCCCCGCCCGGTCCAATCAGCACCCATCTCAGCCCGGCGGAGCCGGGGGCTTTATTAGCAGGTAAACGGCCTAATCGCCACATTAGAGCCGACAACGGGAGAAAGCCTGAGGAGAGGAAAGCGAGGGAGACAAGCGGCCGTTCGAGCTTCGGCGTCTCGCCGGCGGAACCGCCGTGGACCAGGCCCGGCCTTCCGCCCCCGCCCTCTCGGTCAGCCCCGCCCCTCACGCGCCCCGGTCACGTAGCGAGCCGTCCTAACAGCCCGGCGGTTTCCAGGTGCCTCGAACGCCGGCCCCGCGGCCCACTGCCCACACACGGACAGACACCGAGGATAAATTCACATTACACTAATGAACGGCATCCATCATCATCGTTCTGGCCCAAACATAGGGCTCATCAGTACACCGGTAAACACAAAAAGACGAAACATTATAAACCCCCCCCCACACACACACACACACACACACACACTCACATTTCTACCCAGAAGTCAGCTGTGCTGGCGCCCCGGCCTGAATCTCCACCCCCTTTCTAGAGCCTCCTGCTGCTGTAATTAGAGGTGTCCTTGACTGTGAGACGGTCCGCTTTTCACACTCGTGGACCCTTCAACAGCTCTGCTTCAACGACCACCCGCTAGGTCCGCACACAGAATGGCGCACAGTAGGCTGATGGAAAGGTTCGTCTGACACGGTTGAGTTCTGCCTGGTCAGATCCAGGGAGATGATGCCTGATGGCTCTGTTAGCATGAGCTCTGACACCGGTATCTAACAAGAGGTATTCTTAGTATTCTCCGTGTGAGTGTAGCAGCTGACCCAGGCTAATGTGATGGACATAATAAACCATTGCAATCACACAAACTATCTTTTAGTCTTACCTCAGTCCATTGACCAATCCCAAACAATGATCAGTTTCTGAAACCAAATCTGCAGTCACTCAACCCGTGACTCGACCAGAATGTATGATTACTCTATCCTATCCCCATATTGTGTCAGCCAGCCTCTCGTCTGGTATGTTTTTGTATCCGTCTGCCTGTATAATTCTGTTTGTGGTGGTCTGTCCATCTGTCTGTCTGTATCATTTTGTTTATGTGTGTCTGTCTGACTGTCTCATTTTGTTTATGTCTGTCTGTCTATCTGTCTGTCTTATTCTGTTTGTGTCTGTCTCTCTGTCAGTCCTAATCGTTTGTTTGAGTCTGTCCATGCCTGTCTGTGGAGAGTGTGTGAGGGTGTGTCTGTCTCTGTGGAGAGTGTGTGAGGGTGTGTCTGTCTCTGTGGAAAGTGTGTGAGGGAGTCTCTGAGTCGGTATCGTTGGAGAGTGTGAGGGAGTCTCTGAGTCTGTCTTCATAGTGCTGGACTAGGCCCTGCTCAGAGTGTGAGGGAGTCTCTGAGTCTGTCTTCATAGTGCTGGACTAGGCCCTGCTCAGAGTGTGTGAGGGAGTCTCTGAGTCTGTCTTCATAGTGCTGGACTAGGCCCTGCTCAGAGTGTG
>JACXGK010009471.1:0-13849 GCA_016801125.1 Novumbra hubbsi
GTTTTACTGTGTGTGTCCAGGTCATCGTGTTTTACTGTGTGTGTCCAGGTCATCGTGTTTTACTGTGTGTGTCCAGGTCATCGTGTTTTACTGTGTGTGTCCAGGTCATCGTGTTTTACTGTGTGTGTCCAGGTCATCGTGTTTTACTGTGTGTGTCCAGGTAATTGAAAACAAAAAACACCTGGCCATGTCTCAGATTGAGATTGGAATGAAGGAGTGTTGGATCCATTTTACACAACTTTCAGTAAATCTGATATTTCGCTTATGTTTTAATGATCTGTTCATTCAAAACCAACATTTTCAATGTGGCTTTTTGAAACTAAGCTGAGGCTTTATACTATGTACTATAAGGTTGTGAACAGTAGGTCTTTATTTCTGGCATGATGTGTGCAAGCATTTGTAAATAGGACAAGAATGAGACAAGCTTCTATGTCAAGAAAATGTAAGCATTTCAGAAACGTGTTAATTGAATGCATTTTCTGTGAAAACAACTTTCATTGTGTTAATGGTATAGTCCACAACAGACATAAGTTGTGCGAATTGTGTTTAGAGGTTTGACAATGTGACAACGGATTGGACAAAAGGATGTGGGTGATTGTACAAAAACTGTATTTTCTGCATTTTGGCTGTTGTTTTATTGTGTGTGATTTCACCTGAGCTCTTCATCACTTGTTACCTGAAAGTGACATTATCTTTTCTTGTAACTAAACAACTATACCTTCAATTCGCTTTCAAACTACTAATATCTAAACTTTTTTAAATTATAGTATAGATTTGTAAAACTTTACTATAGTTCATGTAAAAGTTACTATTCTATTAGAAACTTTTAACTTGGAGAGTTCCAAAGCAATTTATAGGTATTTTCATCAACTTGTGAATCAATGGCAAATTATTATCTATGAATTTGTAATGGTTTCAACCAATCCACTACAAGATATTCTCACTGGTGCCCTAGTTTGTGTAAGAACCCTAACCCTAGAAATGTGCGAGTACTCATTTCTATATTTGTTCATTTATGTGTCTGTTTGTGCGTATGCTATATGTGAATGTGGGTCTGTCTGTTTGTGTCTGTATATTATGTGTCTGTTTGTGTGTGTAAATGGATGTTTGTCACTCAGACTTTTGTCTCCTTGTGGTGTGATTAATAGAGCCAGCAGTGTGATCCAGACCGAGGGTACACACACACACACACACAATAATACTCATGGTCACAAATCTCTCATCTTCTAAATAGGATTTTTTACTGTGCTGCTGTAATGTCATCACAGGAAATTAGCTTGTGTTTATGAGTCCATTGCTACCTTAGGATCCTACTATTATTTCCCCCTTTCGTTTGTACCCATGAATCCTATTTCCCCCCCACTTCTTTTCACCTCTCCATCCTTCTGTCCTTTTCTCCTCCTCCCTCTCTCGTCTCCCTCTCTCCCCTTCAGGCTAACACTTACACCTCTATCAAGAGCAAACAAGGGTCCTTGACATTCAATTTCCTGCTTGCCACACACTTTCTCATTGTGTGTTTTTCTCCACTTTTCTTCAGGCGGACACATAGAAAGACAGACTGGCAGGAGGACTGTTGGACAGAGAAGGAAACGGGCTGAGTGAGAGGGAAGGACTGAGGGATGGGTACAGTGTTTCTATGGGAGTAGCCCCCTAGTATGGTCACCTCACTGGGAGTCTGATGTAAGTATCTCTGGCCGTGACACGTGTTTTCTTGGAAACCTGTTCATAGTCCTTACTTGTTACAAACAGATGTTGGGTTGTGATGAACTCGGTTGAATGTGTCTGTGTGTTTGGATTTCAAAGACCAAACGTGAGTCCTCACAAAAACAGTAGAACATAAAACATGCACGTAAAGGGATTCTGCTGTTTATGTGTGTGTGGGGGTGCAAAGAGCTCACAGTCCTGTAGTGAGATAAATGAGTATGTTCAATGTTTTCTTGAACAGGTGGCAAAGTCAGCATGAAGTATAATCAGAGCCACACACACACACTGACCCACACAAGCAAACACACCCCGATGATGAAGTCAAATGCCAGTGTAATCCCAGGTTGTGTGTGGATTTGGTAAATTACCAGAGTATGTATTGCACACACACAAACACACAACCAATGGCTTGTTACAAATATTAACTTGTCAATGACAGAGAGACACAGACTTCTTTTGAAAAACAGACTTTAGCCTAAACTTTGAGAAAACCTTTTTTTTCTCTGTGGAAGAATGGCATTGCTGTCAATTGTGGAATGATCTAGATGTTAATGGTGTTGGGTTGGGCATACCCTTTCTCCCCAAAAAGGCTGCCTGCACCTTCTTCCCTGCATCATCACTACTTGGGCCAGGTGATACCCTTGTTATTCTCCTCCCTGCCATCGTTCCCGTGACAACTCTCCAGGCTGTTAATCGCCGTGGAGACTGACAGAGCCGGATCAAAGGGGCTGTGGAGTATGTGTGTGTGCTTGTTGAGCAGAGAGCCTGAAATTGTCTGTTTATTGCTCATGTGATCTAAAACAATGTGGTTCTCTCTCTCTCTTTCCCTCTCTGTTCTCTCTTCCCATCTCTTTCTCTCCAATCTCTCTGTTCTCTCTCTCTCTGTTCTCTCCCTCTGTTCTTCCCCTCTCTCTGCCTCCCCTCTCTCCACTCCCTCTCCCTTTATCCCTCCCTCTATCCCTCCCTCCATCTTCCTGGTGTCTCTCCATCGTTCTCCTGCTCCACTTAACAGCTACATAACAACGCACACAAAAAAAAAACACTTGCAGCTTTAGTATGGGAGAAGATCCACAAGACAGCTATGGCCCTAAAGCCAGCCGGTAGTCCCACTCCCCAGCACACTAGTTCCCTACTGGGAGGGATAGTGTCACAGCGAAGAGTAACATGTCTTATGGTCCGGGCCAAAAGTACTGCGCTATATAGTGAACAGGGTGCCATTTTGTACACAGCCTGTACCTCCTGGGTCTGGTCCTGCCAGTTGGTCAAATAGACTGACAGGGTCTTCATCAGGCCCTAGCAGTATTAGCAACAGGACCATTTTACAGGCAGGCATGTTGGGACATTTGGAGTGTTAGCTAAACTAGTCCACTGCCCAGTCTGGTCCCCTGTGTTCATTGTCATGTTGGCGATATGGAGGGGAGTCAAAAGGTGGGTGTTAGAAACAGTGTTGAAATTAGTGTTTGACCCGGAACTGTCACGTGTCATTGATTACAATGTGCTAGAGGGAGGGACTGAACCCTTCTGACTCATATCAATACTGTAACCAAGGATTTATTTGGTGGTATAGGAACTGGCCATCCCCCAGTAATGTGTGACAAAACATTCAGGTTGAATATCTGATAGGAAAGTTACTTGATTTGTCAGACAGCCTAGTTTGTATTGAAATAGCTACCGAATGGTTATAAAAGCAGGACCGGATCACAGTTCAACTTATTTTTTATTGGTTCCTGCGTTTTGGTAAGTATAAATTTTACTTCTTGTCACAAATCACTGTTTTTTCTTGCAGTACTCCCTTTCCAATAGATACGAGTAAATAACTTGTAATATTAATTTCCAATAGATACGAGTAATAACTTGTAAAATAACATATTTGGCATAGTGTTGTACGGCACTCAGTTAGTTACATTCATTTGTACTGTATTTTTACTCTTTTTGTACTCTGCTACACTCTTGTATGACCTGAATGCTCAGTGTTGAGAGTGTTGTGTGACAAGAAACAATAATGAATGACAGTGTTGATAGCGTTGTTTGATCAGGACTGTAATATGTCACAGGGTTGACAGTATTGTGTGACCTGGATAGTAATGGATCACAGTGTTGACAGTGTGGTTTGATCTGAACAGTATTGTCAGTGTTGTGTGACCAGGATAGTAATGTGTCACAGCATTGACAGTGTTGTGTGACCAGGATAGTAATGTGTCACAGCATTGACAGTGTTGTGTGACCAGGATAGTAGTATCACAGTGTTTACTGTGTTGTGTGACCAGGGTAGTAATGGTCAGCAATATGTCACTGTGTTGATAGTGTTGTTAGACCAGTGTACGACAGTGTTGACAGAATTCTATGCCCTGAACAGCACATTTTCTGTGTTGACAGTGTGGTTTGATCTGACCAGTAATGTGTAAAAGTGTTTACAGTGTTGTGTAATTTTAAAAGCAATTTGTCAGTGTTAACAGTGCTGTGTGACCTCTACCAGTGTTGCCTCAGCAGGGAGGACCATGCATTTCTCTCTGTCTTGCATCATCTACAGTTGCGGAGAAGTGTTACGAAGAGTTCCTTTTACCTTCCGGAAGGATGCTCTCTTCGACATCCGTGACTGTGGGATGCCTGGGAGTCGGGCCATTTCTTTGTGTTTGTCTGTTTCGGGGCTCATGCAGGCATGCCTGTGTGTGACTGTGCACCCCTGTGCACCCCTGTGCCACGGCCTGGCTCCGCCCCTCCGACGGGGAGACGCTGAGATGGAACCTCTGTGATTTAGAGGCTGTGTCAGCGGAATATTGATGCCGGCGCCGCTCGAATGGGGAAATTATAAAGCACACAGCGAGGAAATGCATCTTAATTGCTGTTTAAGTGGGCGTCTTCATCAGAGAGAAAGGGAGACTGAGGGAGGGATGTGTCCCCATACGATGGGGGAAACAGATGGATGGACGTACACTCCTCTAAAGCCGAGGGAGGACCAATGAGCTTGTAAAGACCCTCTAATAGCCGAGCCGTGTGCCTCTGTGAGGTCATGAGGGCATACAGACCTATAAAGATCACATGTACGCTCCCTGCACACCGCTAATGGCTGAATTTGATGTCTGCGGTAACGTGTTATCTGTTCATTGGTAAATATGTGTGCTGTTTTCAGAAGTTCCCTCCCTGATTTCCTTCATGTTGTTGTTGTTGTTGTGTCCAAACTGCATTTAATGCATTATAAGCTGTCTGTATACCGTGTCTGACCCTGCTGAAATACCCCAGTTCACTGTGTTGACGATAAAGCAGCAGCAGCATAATTGGTTTACCTTGTTCTGCCTCTCGGAGCTGAGAAAAGGGCTCAGGTTACCGTTACCGCGCCGACGAGCGATAAAGACAGTCTGCTGTTGGCTGTGGGTGCCGTGCGTTGGGAACGAATGCTCCGGATTAATTCCAGGAATCGACAGAAAAAATAATTATATATCTCAAATGTCGTTTTGAAATGTTCGGCTGAACGTGTTCAGAATTCTTAAGAGTTCTGCTCTGATTGGCTATTTTTACAACTATTCTGTGTGCTTTATACAAGGGTTTGTGACATTAAGGAAAGAGTACAACCGCATTGTTTTAAACAGTTGAAGATGTGCTTCATCTACACGTACAAAGCCCCCAACTTGGACACGTTTGCTAAACACAGCTAACGTGGTTAGTGGGGGGGATTCCTGAATGTGAATTTATTTTATATAATTAAATCAATGTTCAGTGATCAGTGCAAATGGCCTGGTCTGTGCTTAGACAGCTGGGGCTAGCTGTACATTTGATGGACTGGTGGTAGGAGCTGTTGATAAGTCTGATAGACAGGTGGTAGAACTGTTGATAAGGCTAATGGACTAGTGGAAGATGCTCTTGATACGTCTGATGGACTGGTGGTAGAAGCTGTTGATAAGTCTGATGGCTGTTCATAAATCTGTTGTACTGGTTTGGTTTGTGGCAAAATGTATCCTCTGCAACATCTATCCTCTACAACACATTTTCTCTTCATGACTACATTTTTTAAACCTAAACTTTACCCTAACCATAATGTCTAAATGTTATGCCTAATCCAAACCCCAAACTTTAAACCTAACTACTGAATTATGTAAAATCAATGGCACCTGCAATGGATTAACAAACATACACACCTTACTCAACTACTTCTCATTGTTTGTGTTTAGTGCTGCCCTAGGCTTCTAAGATGCCTCTGCTAATTAGAAAACTGGTATGAACTCTCTTAACTTTCATCCACTCCTCCATTGCCCACTCTAGTTAATTTCATCCTCATTCTTTTTTGCTGCAGTTTGTGTGTGTGGGTCTATGTATGTACTGTATGTGTGTGTGTTTACACAGGCTCTCACAAGTTTTAATAAACCTGTGGCAGCAATTACAGCCAGGGATGTCACCAGGAATCCTGGGCCCCCTCAAAAGATAAATGCATGAGTCCCCTTACTTATAAACACCATTGATAATAATATGATCAGTGGGTCCTGCTAAGCCAAGGCCCTGTGAATCATGCCCTCCTTTCCCCGCATTAGCAAAGACCCTGATTACTGCCATGAGTCTATTTGGATATGTGTTTTCCAAATTTGCAAGTCTTGACACAGCAATTTCTGTCTATTCTTCTTTGTAAAATGGCTCAAGCTCTGTTAAGTTGGATGAGGACTTTTATGAACAGCATTTCTTTCCAAATTCTAAATTGGATTGAGATTTCAGAGGTGACTGGGCCACTTCAGGACATTGACCCTTCTAAGCCACTCCAGCAGTCAACTTGTTACAATGGAAGGGTTCTGGAGGCAGATGCAGAATCTAATGAAGGTGTCAATGCCACAAAAACAACAAACCAACGGAGCTCGTTCACTCTCAGGTTAAAAACAGTGGGCTAGAGTCTGCGGCGTAACGCAGGGACATGTAAGAATAACCAACCAAGGACAAGGGAAAAACAGAGGGCTTTATATACTAGCTCTGGTCGGGGAAGTTGGAAACCGGGATGTGTAATGGGGAAAACAAGACAAGTCCAGTTTGGGATGAATGGCTGATTAGGGTGCGTTGGGTTGGCAGCCACTAGTATGCCGGGGACTCCGACCGCTGCACCGGCAGGGGGGGAGTGGAGCAGGAGGAGCAGGAGGAGGAGGCGTCACGCCACTGGCAGTGCTTCATGGCCCAGACAGGCCTCTCTTTGTTACTTTGCCATTTTAACAATGGTTTATTTACTGCCACTCGACCTGTCAAACCAGCAGCTTGCAGTTTTTAGGCAGCTGTGGATGAAATGGATTGTATCATAGATTGTATCATCATAATTCTGGAATTCTGAGTGAGTCCTGAAATCACCTGTGAAAAACTCACGCTGAGGGTTAAGTGATATTTGAAACTTGCGCGTGAAAAGGTTAAGCTGTGCTTGAGTTGACCTATCATGCAAGCTGTTGAGTCTCAGACATTTGTCTTCTGATTCTGCTGTGACTTTGGGTCTCCCAGACTTCTTTTTGTCAGTTTCCTCTACTTTCCAATTGTTTTTTTTTTCATGGTGTATGAAACTATTCAATGACACCTTGACTTTGTTAACAATTTCTCTAATGGACAGGCTAACACTTTAAAGGGTGATATTGTTGTCTTGTTTTTTTCTTAATGATTTTGTTCCTTACTTAATGCAGTGCAATACTGTCCAAATGAGACTTTTACGTTTACGATTCCAATGATGCAACTTATTTTTTGCCGAGTTTTATTTACACACCTGTTTTTGTAACATTTTCCTTAGCTTTCATCCTAGTTAGGATGAATCCTAACCGTAACCTAACCCTTATCCTGACGCTGATGCCGGTACTGTGATGCTTAACCTTAACCCTAAGTTAAGCTTGACATTTAACCATGAAGGTTATTCGGAATAAGAAGTTTTTCATTTTAAATTTATTACATTAAGGACCATTGTAATAGCAAAACACTTAAGGAGCAAAGAAATATTGAGTCAATAGGCTCCAATTGCAGTGGTTAGGTGTTGATAGCAAATGTAATTGCAACAATCCAAAATTGTTCTATATGAACGCAATACCCTAGAGGTAAGGTTGGTATTTCTTTTCTTTCCAACACTTTTTTTTTTAATCTGATTATGTCTAATTTGCAGGACCACATTTTAAACATCACATCACATTCAACTCCAACACCTACTCAGCTAGACATAGTCTTTGCACCTCAGTAGCCTTGGGGAGGATCTGTCTAAAAAGTTAGCACGCAACCATTTTTAGCTAGTTTTAAAAAAAAGAATGCATTGGGCAGATCATGTATCCCTATATGTAACTGAACATAGTACAAAGACAACATATTAAATGTTGAAATGTTGTTTTTGGAAAAATAAAAATTTTGATGCCAGCAACAGTTTTCAAAAATATTGGGACAGGTGCATATGTACCCCCGTTGCATCACCTATTTTTTTTTTAAAGTACTCTGTAAGCGTTTGGGAACTGAGGAGTCTGATTGCTGTAGTTTTGCAAGTGAAATGTTTTCCCATTCTTGCTTTATAGGATTTCAGTTGCTCAACAATTCAGCGTCTCCTTTGTCGTATTTTCTGTTTCATAATTTGCCACATTTGTTCAATGGGTGACAGCAGGGAAGGGCAAAGATACATCAAAATATATTTAACAATAACCCTTCCCTAACCCTAACCCTTCCCTAACCCTTCATTTGAAGTGGATCAAAACAAGATACAAAATACCACACCAGCCACACCATATACAGTGGAGGAAATTAAACAGGAAATTAAACATTTAATAAGTTCTAAATTTATTTGCATTTTACTCAGTGAAATAAGTATATGACCCCTTTGCTAAACATGACTTAGTACTTGATGGCAATCACAGAGATCAGATGTTTCTTGTAGTTGGCTACCAGGTTTGCACACATCTCAGGAGGGATTTTGTCCTCTCTGCAGATCCTCTCCAAGTAATTAATGTTTTGAGGTTGACGTTTGGCCACTCGAACCTTCAGCTCCCTCCACAGGTCTGGAGACTCGATGGGCCACTCCAGGACCTTAATGTGCTTCTTCTTGAACCACTCCTTTGTTGCCTTGGCTGTGTGTTTTGGGTCATTGTCATGCTGGAATACCCATCCACGGCACATTTTCAATGCCCTGGCTGAGGGAACGAGGTTCTCCCCCAAGATGTGACAGTACATGGCCCCATCCATTGTACCTTTGATGCAGAGAAGTTCTGTCTCCAGAAAAACTCCCCTAAAGCATAATGTTTCCACCTCCATGTTTGACGGTGGGGATGGTGTTCTTTGGGTCATAGGCAGCATTCCTCCTCCTCCAAACACGTCGAGTTGAGTTAAAAAGATTGATTTTTAAAGAGATACATTTTTTGATCTGATCACAACACTTTCACCCAGTTCTCCTCTGAATCATTCAGATGTTCATTGGCAAAGTTCAGACAGGCCTGTAAATGGGCTTTCTTGAGCAGGGGGACCTTGCGGGCACTGCAGCATTTCAGTCATTCACAGCATAGTGTGTTATCAATTGTTTTCTTGCTTTCTATGGTCCCAGCTGCCTTTAAATAATTGACTAGATCCTCCCGTGTAGTTCTGGGCTGATTGCTCACCGTTCTCATGATCATTGAAACTCCACAAGGTGAGATATTGCATGGAGCCCCAGACCGAGGGAGATTGACAGTTATTTTGTGTTTCTTCCACTTGTGAATAATCGCACCAACTGTTGTAAACTTCTCACCAAGCTGCTTGGCGATGGTCTTGTAGCCCATTCCAGCCTTGTGTAGGTCTACAATCTTGTCCCTGACATCCTTGGACAGCTCTTTAATCTTGGCCATGGTGAAGAGTTTGGAATCTGATCGATTGATTGCTACTGTGGACAGGTGTCTTTTATAGAGGTAACAAGCTGAGATTAGGAGCACTCTCTTTTAAAAGAGTGCTACTATTCTCAGCTTGTTACCTGTATAAAGTACACCTGGGGGCCAGACATCTTGCTGATTGATAGGGGATCAAATACTTATTTCACTGATCGAAATGCAAGTCAATGTACCACTTATTTGAAATGCATTTTTCTGGATTTTTTGGTTGTTCTGTCTCTCACTGTTATTCACACGCAGACAACTCATTATTCATAGCAACTAGGTTCTAAGAAATTAATAATTTGGTATCAGGTTACACCATATTGTGGCATTATAATCATTATTAACACTGAAAAGCTTTATTATATATTTTTTGTGTACAACCAATGAAAACTTTGTTTTAACTGTGAGGGCTTTTTTTAATGTTACCTGTGAGGGCTACTCGGGTCAAATAGTTAGCTAGAAGTGTATGTTAATTGGTTCAAGATTTAACCTAGGCTACTAAAACGAACACCAGCACGAACTGTTAAGTGCAGCAATTTATGGTAAAAAAAGAAATCGATGGATAGCTGGCAACCTACACTTTTCTCACCTTTACCTTCTCCGGATGTGAATCAATTGTCTCTTCTGATTACTAATTAGGCATCAATCAGAGGGATAATTTTTATTGTGTCATCATGTAGACTTCTCACCAAGTATTTTCCAGTATTTTTAAACGCCAAAATTGTCAGGCTGGGGGGGCTGGCAGGTGTCAGGCAGTGGACACAAACGCAGGACGCGGTAGTCCAACGAGAACGGAAAGGGAGGAAAACATGGGAATGTGAAGGAAGCCAGGGCAGGGTAAAAACACACACCAGGGAATGGGTTAGCCGAGGCAAAAAACAAGCGAGGACTGACAAACAGGAACTACGACTAGCAGTAGAAATATTTTAGCAAAGATAACCCAAAAGGGCATGTACCTTAAACGAGTGATGGGCACAAAAGTGAGTAAGAACGGCGATCATCTGACAAAACTAAAAGGGGAAACAGAGGTTGAAATAGAGTGGTGCTGATGAGAGAATTGCTGGCAGATGTGCGTAATGGGTAGGCGGGTGATAATACGGGGAATGACACGCATAAGTCCACGAGTGTTACCAGGCGAACAAAACAACGCGGACAAAAGATAAACCCAGGCCTGGACTAGTACAAAATACCAAACACGAAAGTATTTTGATACTAAATATTAAGCCATTTTCATCAACTCTACAAAATGCAAATGACAAAATCCAATTTTGTGTTTGAAATGCGTATTTCAAATACATATAACATAACTACTGCCCATCCCTGGGTGTCAGCACCCGATCACTTATACTATGGAGCCATGCTGTTGTAAAATATTGCAGAAAGTGTTGGCATTGCCTTGCTGAGATAAGCAAGGCCTTTTCTAAAAAAGGATGGATCCCAGCACATGTTGCTCCTGAACTTGAATATATTGTTCAACATTAATGGTGCCTTCACAGATGTGCAAGTCACCCATGCTGTGCTCCAATGCACCCCCATACCATCAAATATGCTGGCCTTCAAACTGTGTGCCAATAACATGGCCCTCTCCTCTTTAACCCAGAGGACACAGTCCTTGATTCCCCAAAGTAATTTCAACAGTTTTCCGCTTTGCCTAGTACATATTTAATAAGCTTGGGCATGAAAATGCTATGACCAGTTGTGTGCTATTATTTCTATGCTGGTGCTGATTTGCAAAGGTGTATTTTGTAAGATCAAGAACATGCCTTCCCTTTGTTGGTCAGCATGTGTTCCTGGGCACAGTTTGATCGGGGATGTTTAGCATGCAAAACGATTTGTAGATCAATGACTGTCAAAGTAGTTACCTACTTACTTTTACACTTGAAGGAGAAGCAGTGTCATTTGTCACAAGAATTGAATGTATTGAGTTTGACACCCAGGGCTTAGCAGGATGTCAGATCGCTCACCTTTCACTGTGTTTATACATTCTTTACTGGGATCTCTGTTCTATCTCCCTCTCTGCATCCCTCTCCTCCACAACTCTGTTATCACTCCATCTTAGTCTTTCTCTAGCTTCATTGATGTGACAGGAGCAGTTCGATGTTCTAAAAACATTACACCACGCAACATTTGCTTTTGTAAATGGTAATAGATAGTATGTACATTTAAATAGTCTCCCCTCCTTTTCTGTCTCCCTGTCAGTATGCTCTGGAGCGGCTAAAGTGATGTGTGAGGACACTGTGCACAAGACTGTCTGTGGGGAATGCTGCAGAGATCCACGTCTTGGCAGACCTACACAGCGCCAACCAGCTCAAAGCACAGGCAGTGGACTTCCTCAAGTAGTGAGTGACTCACTTTATCACACTGTTACTGTAGCCCTCACTCTATCTCACTATTTCTGTAGCCCTCACTTTAACACACTGTTAATGTATTCCTCACACAAACACACTGTTACTGTAGCCCTCACTTTAACACACTATTACGGTAGCCCTCACGCTAACACACTGTTACTGTAGCCCTCACACTAACACACTGTTACTGTAGCCCTCACTCTATCACACTGTTACTGTAGCCCTCACTCTATCACACTGTTACTGTAGCCCTCACTCTAACACACTGTTACTGTAGCCCTCACTCTATCACACTGTTACTGTAGCCCTCACTCTATCACACTGTTACTGTAGCCCTCACTCTATCACACTGTTACTGTAGCCCTCACACTAACACACTGTTAATGTAGCCCTCACTCTCACACTATTTCTGTAGCCCTCACTTTAACACACTGTTACTGTAGCCCTCACACAAATACACTGTTACTGTAGCTCTCAAACACACTCTCTTACTGTAGCCCTCAAACACTATGTTTCTATCGCCCAAATGTTGGCATTTAAACAGAAATCATCATTCATTTTCACATTGAGATCCATGACGTGCAATTTTAAGAGAAAACTGCCTGCCTTTATGCCATTGTACAGTATGTAGTTTAATTTTGCAGTAAATATCTTATGACGAAGCATAACAAGAGTGACTCTCTACGACAGAAGCCATAAACTGTATTAGGTTACTACCCGATGGGCAGGGTGTTGGTGATTCATCAATGATAATGTGAAGATTACATTACCCCTTAAGAGAACACTCAGATGTATTTGATCTACACATGTCTTTAGTTAATACTCAGATGTGTCTAAACTGCATGTCTTTAATGAACACTCTTTAATGAACACTCAGATGTATCTGATCTACACCTGATCTGACCTGTATCTGATCTACACCTGTCTGGACTCTCAGATGTGTATAAATATACGGGTATTTATACATATATATGTACATGTACGCATACACACACAAACATACACACCCTTGTTTTCTTTCTATTTGTTCCCTTCTCCATCACCGATCTATCATAACCTTCCTCTCCTTCCTCCTCTCTCCTCCTCTCCCACTCTCCTCACTCCTCTCTCCACTCATGAGTGCCTAAGGTGTTCGGTAATGCAGATTCCACTCCTAATCCTGGTCATTAATTGTGGTTATGGGCGTTATGACAGTTTAATTTGATACTGTATTGTTGTTGTTGTTGGGAAAATTGGCCGCAAGGGACTCAGGCTGGCAAGCCCAGTCAACCCTTCTCTTTCGGACAGCGTACACAATAACAACGGAAATCAATAAAAGAATATACGAAGCACAAACATCACAGTTCCACCGATAAAGCCCAAACAGGACCCGGACCCACAGCGGACCACTGGTCCACCTTACCTCTTCGCTGCTTCAAGCTCCTCCACTCACTGGCCATTAGAGGGAGCACAGTCTTCACCTTGCTGCCGGGGATCTGGGTCAGAGGTGGGTTAAAGGTCTGGGAGGTGGGCTGCTCACACACAGAGGCACTCTTTTATTAACACACAGTGTTAAAAAGACGCACAACAAATGTCATTAAAGGCCATGTATCTCTGCGCGTGATAGGGAAATGCTGCACCCTGAGGGTGAAATAACTGTAATCTAAAATATGGACATTTACAATTCTTAAATATATGATCATATGTGTTCATTAAATATTTAAATGGGACATTTTAAACAAGACATGCTCAAATATTGAATTAACATACATTCCAAACCTCAAATAGTCATCACATACTGTACATACCATCGAAGTCAAACAAATGTGCAGTTAATACAGGTAATGAGTGGAGAGCAGGAGGGCTTCTTAAAGACAAACTAACAGGTCTGTGAGAGCCGGAATTCTTACTGGTTGGTAGGTGATCAAATACTTATGTCATGCAATAAAATGCAAATTAATTACTTACAAATCATACAATGTGATTTTCTGGATGTTT
>JACXGK010009472.1:9343-20017 GCA_016801125.1 Novumbra hubbsi
GGCCCCCCCCCCCCCCCCCGCCCATCCATTAGCATAGCAACCTGGCTAAAATCCCATCTCTGTGCTATGTAGGTCAGGACAAGCTGTGTGGGTTGTTATGTCTATAATATTAACTTGTGGAAGAGACTGATTTGAGGTTGCACTGCATGTAATTGAAAAGTAACGGACGCTCGCAACGATAGGATCCCAATGTCTAATTATTTTTCAACAACTCAGCCCAGTCCGCGCTATGCAACTCAAACCATTTACCAACACGTCACATTTATATACTATCTATAGGCTTAGGTTTTGTTCTAGCCTATTTGTAGTAGACTTAAGTATTTTAAGTAGGCTATATAGTACTTGTAGTAGACAATGTTGTTTGTTGGGTAGATATTGTTTGTTGGGTAGATATTGTTTGTTGGGTTATTGTATAGTCATGTTTACTATAAGTGTTGATATTGTTGATTATTTTATGTTCTCAAACTTTAGTTGATCATAACTGTAGCAACTTAGCTTTACATTATTCGATTAAGTGTACATTCATTTGTAGCCTACTGTCTCTGTCCACTACAATACGTAGTGAAGTAAACTAAACTAAACTAAAATTACAATTATTTCAGCGTTACATTAAGGCAAAACAAAGACTTTACAGACGTTCTCTAATAACTGGTAACAAGTAGGAAATGAAAATACACTCAAAGTATGAAACGGGTGTATGCAGCCAATTTAGTGGATAAGGTAAGGAGTTGAAATGACATCAATATCATATTTTCGATTACTCTGAAATGGGACAAGAATTCTAGAAATTGTTATATTGAGAAAAGAATGCAACTAAACATACGAACAAGCATTAAAAACTACAGTACAGCTTTATTATCGCTTTTAATATTTTAACTGAAAAAATAAATGCAGGTTTTATTGGAAAAATACAATAAATGTCATACTAATTTTCCAGCACGGCTATTATTTTTTTTTGCCCAACCAATCTATTGGATTAGTGGACTGTAAATATGGTAGCCTAAAATCGATGTCTTGTCCCGGAGGAAGCGTCTCGACATTATCAACAACAACACAACCCAGACTCTAATGACAAGATAGTAAAAGTTCGCCTCATTTAGCGTTTGTGGAGGATTACTGTATTGTATTGCGAATTTTAGTTCATGTGTTCTTTTTGTAGGCTATTGTCTAGTGACCTTTTATTGGTATGTGTCTGTAAATAATATGCGATGATAGTTATTAGTGTAGTATTATCGCTTCCTAATACGTAGTAGATGTTATGATGTCAGCCGGCCTTGGGTGTTCATTCCTCGTCGTACTGAAATCCGAAAGGAGGGCGCTTGAATCTCTCGCAGCCTCGCGAGGCAGCAGATGGAGCCGGTCCAGGCTGGAGCTCACTGCGCATCTGGCGCTGCGCTTCCCGCTCTGTCCGCGAGGCTGCTCCGCGAGGTAAGCCCTATTAGCACCGTCTACCGCGCAACTGGTACCTTGCGCTTCTTGCTCGGTGGACCCGCATAGAAAATATTAATCCTCACTGGCGACAACTGGCCTTCAATAGCGTGGAGGATTCGTCAAGCCTCGAGGCAAAACAATCGAATTACTTAATTTACCCACGAACACAAAAGGCCTTGAAAACAAAAAAAACATTAGCCTAAACCTTGCCCAATATTGTGCTTCATCATCTTGTTATGTGTTCGTAATTTCTCATTTGGAATAGGAAGTGTAATAAAGTTCAATATCATTAGAGTGTCGCGGGAGTTATTTAGGATGGGCCCGAGAGTTCAGGAACAGATGGAGAAATAGTTTGTTAATTAAAAACTAAGGGTCAATAACGGCGTCTAACCGACCCGCCTGTCTGTATGTCTGTTTGCCTGTCTGTAGCCGCTTGTGTGGTGACTGGTTATCATAATTACACCGCATTCACATTAATGTCACACCGTTACAGTTTCAACTACAACTGGTTGTTTCAGTTAAACATTGATTAACGTGTCCGCGTGCCTTTTGGGCTGCGGGTTATGGTTGTAGAGCGGGCGGGTGGGCTTAGCGTCTAGCCAATCCAGGAGTAATTGCGATAATTCGGGTTAAATAAGGAGAGCTCCAGGCTTTAAAACACTTTAAACGCACCGTCCTGCCCTCTCAGACTCGCTTTCTGTGATCTTCCCCCCTCCCACCCTTTCTCCCTCCCTCCCTCCCTCAGTGTTTGTGTGTGTATGTGTGTGCGGGGGTGGGTGGGTGTGTGTGTTATATCTGACAGACTGCTGTAGTAGACTAGTTCAAAACCGAGGCAGACAGACAGAGAGCTGCAGGGCCTGACCGGAAGCCAGCCTTCTTCTGTCGTTTCACATTTCTCTATTCCTCTCTTCCCTTCCGAGCAGCCGTTACCGGCAGGCCCCTCTCTCTTTCTGTCTCTTTGTCTCTCTCTCTCTCCTCACGACCGGACCACCCTGAGGGCAGCCGCCCAGGTGAATGCAGGTGGTAGAGATCGTCATACTGACCGCGGTGTCTGGTGCTGGTTTCCCGGTAGCCATGAGTCGCAAACTGACGCCCCCGCCTGTCACCCAATGTCTTGTGTGGGTCTGCTCGAGGGCAACACGGCCGATGACACTTCCCCTCAGCGTGTGAGTCCTGGTTGAAGAGGCTCGATCCAAACCAACAAAGAAAAGAGACGAGTCGGTGTCTATTTTCCCCGCACGAGCTGCAGCCCAATCGAACTTCTGCACAAGCGCAGATGAGAAACACACACAAAAACTTCTGGTAATATCACGGTGCCTAACAATTTACTGTGAAATGCCATTTTGTTAGCCTACAAAAGTCCACGTTTAATTCACAGAATTTGAAAAATTGCAACGTGTTATTTTCGAGCTTTAAGCAAAAAATGAACTAATTATACTAAATATTTCTCATCACGATATTAACTTCGTTTTCGATAGCAGGGTACAATGATTCCGTAATTTCGATCAAATCAAGAACGTTTTGTTATTTGCAAGTAGACAAGTAGACAAATACTGGTATTAAGCCTATTCGATCCAAAAACACATACTGAATAACAATAACAATCCTTATAATAACAAAAATAATATAATCGATATGATAATGATAGTAGCTATATATGTAACCATAATAACATTGATATACATTTAAAATAAAGATAACAATTGTACTTCTGACAACATAATATTTTCGGGTATTATTAATGGTAGCCTAATAGAGATACATTCACGGTTCACATCAATAAACGGCTCTGTTCGAAAAATAAATACAGAAAAAACACTCAAATTAATAACAAAGGAAATATTTGCTTTTAAACGAAAGTATGTTTTTATTTGGCCTAATATAAATTCAATATTAAAGCCAGGTAATGTTTTGAAATGAACTTACATTTGAGTTGAAAATCCGATTGGTTTTGTAATAGCCTAGGTTCAAGCCATGTGGGTAAAACGAAGAAAGCAAACCGTCTGAAAATACAAACGAGCAAAAAGAAAATGTCCACAAAAATGGTAGAAAATGTTGAAAGAGTGTCGGTTCCTTATTAGGGAAGATACAATATTTATTCCTTGTCTCCTGGGATGGAAGCAGCGCGGCTTCCTCTATTGTCCTCCATCCATTCCTCAGTGCTGATGCTTAATTTTCTAACTATATTGTCAAGGGACCACCGACGACATCACACCAGAAATACCCTGCAAGTACAAAATCCGCGCGCCAGCCGGTGTGATCCGTACAGAGGGGAAACGCTCGCGTTCCACCAGCTATAGGCGGCTCCGCGCGGGGACTTTTTCCATTTCTTTCGGTTTGGGGATTTTAACGGAAAGCATTTATTCGATCACGAGGGAAAGCGGGTTTGCGGAGCAACACCATGTCAGCCACGTTCCCGGGTCTGGTCCATGATGCCGAGGTATTTATTACAATTGTTCCTGATCAATAAGGGCATATTATTATTCATTAATTAGTAGCCTAATCACACCTGTTTGATACTTGCAGATTTAGAGTAAAAATCGTTGTGATGCGTCTCCAGAAAGCAGAGCTTCACGTAGGCTAGGTAAGGTAATGGGAGAGAACTGGCTCGGTGGGAAGGCCGTTGTATTTTCCGTTGTGTGGAGAGAGAGGGAATACAAGGAGAGAGAGGCAGATGAGAATTGTGTGTATTAACCGGTAACGGGTGATTAGAACGTTTGAGGCGGACGCATTCTACCGTGGCTCCAGCAAATACCTACCTGCCGTCGAGTGCGCCCAGAGCTGAGACCGCAGTTAAAAAATAATAATAAAACGACATGCGCTCCAAAACGTTGAAAACAAAATGACAGATAGGTGCAGGTTACAACACACAGACTCACACTGAGCGCTCGTGCCGCTGTGCGTTCCCCTCACAGGCTTGTGGAATGACATTTTCTTCAGGTGTTTTTTTAAAAGCGCTTTTAGTGTTTGAGTTGCGTTTGAATTGTGTCAACTCGTGTGTGAGAGTGTTTGGGAGGCACCTGGGTGTTCAAGAGAGAGAGAGAGAACTCGAAATAGAGTGAGAAACAGAGAGTGAGAGGGAAAGAGAGGGAGAGGGAAATAGAAAATTGAAATAGTAAATGAAATGACATCGCTGATATTTCCCTTTTCTGTATCTCCCTCAGATACGTCATGACGGGTCCAACAGTTACCGTCTGATGCAGCTCGGCTGCCTCGAGAGCGTTGCCAACTCCTCGGTGGCCTACAGCTCATCCTCGCCGCTCACAGCCTACCCTGCGGCGGGCACCGAGTTCGCATCGCCCTACTTCTCTACCAACCACCAGTATACCCCCCTACACCACCAGTCGTTCCACTATGACTTCCAGCACTCCCACCCCGCGGTGGGCCCGGAGGCATATGGCCTCAACTCGCTCCACTCTGGGCAGTACTACCAGCAAATTCACCACGCGACCCACGGAGACACGGACTTCATCAACCTGCACAGTGCCCGTGCACTCAAATCGTCGTGCCTGGACGAGCAGCAGCGGCGCGAGCTGGGCTGCCTGGACGCCTACAGGCGCCACGACCTGTCTTTGATGACGTCGCACGGCGGTCAGTACGGCATGCACCACGACCAGAGGCTGCTGCCCGCCGCTGGTCTGGGGCTCCCTCCCCCCGGGGCGGATGACCTGCAGGTACCCCCTCTACTCCACTTTCTCTCTTCTCCACTGTTGGAAATGGTGATCTTGATCAAACAAGTCCTTACCAATCTACACGCATTTCAGTTCTATGACAGCTCTAACATGGTTGGGATCATGTCCATTTAGATAATTACGCCTTAATGCATCTAAACAAATTGAAACACTTCAAGAAAACAAATTCCTCACTAAAAAGGCCCTCAATGTGCTTCCTGAGTACCTCTTGTTCCTGAAACCCTATTTTCTAAAACCTGACCGCAAACTTCTAGATCGAACTGGTATTTTATGAAACTTGAACCCGAAAAATCCTACTAATTATCCTTTCAGTCCATTTCGTACGTATGCGTTGAAAACACAAAGACACGAGCTCTGGTGCTTCACGCGCTCATCGGAAATCCTTTACTTCTGAGCAGCAGCGCACGAGGGCTTATTCAAAATAGAAAGAGAACTTTAGATACCTAGTCAAGTTTAGGATAGAATTACACTGGATGTAGAGAAACTGAATGCCACTGATTTAATCTAGATTTAATATTAAGTAATATATAATAGCTACATCTCAAAGGAATCTACTAAAAGCGGCGTAAAAAGGCTTGATCTGAGAATGCATATCCATTATACAGTTCACCCTCCATTTTACTGCAAATGCACGTGACCTATATTTTAACTATTCTTTTCGATGTAATGAAATGGACTTTGTGTGAGTGTGTGTGTCCGTCCGGCTGGTGAGGCGGTGAAAAGCCGCTGGTTCTCTCTTCTCCTCTGAAAGGCGGATTAAGGGATCGGGATTCCGGGTACAATAGGCCGCTCGGGCGCAGTAAAGCACCGTAGTTTATCCAATTACCGACTTAATGTCAATCAACTGGTTCTTTATGCAGCGACATCTGAGCAGCGGTTCCGGTTAAACACGCCGTACAGAAAGATCTCCGGTTAAATGCGTTGCAGCGCGCGATGGAAATATCTTAGTTCAGTGCTCTGCCGAGCGGGAGAGAAATATCTGTTTTTAATCGCATTATTCCTCTCAACTTAACAACCAAACGGCTAAGTCAACCAACTGTTAAATAGACCTAGGTGTACATTCATTCGTCTAATATAATCTAGAAATATGATTGCTTTATTAATAAAATACATATTGCTATGTGAGTGCTATTTGATAATATAGCATATCATAATTTACTAATATTATTTGTATCGGAAATATAATACTTGATATACAGACGAATTGTATTATTGTGAGAGGCATGTACGATAAAACAATTGTTAAATGTTAAATAATTACATGTATAATTACATGTATAGCGTTGCATTCAATACGTAATAATACATATAATAATACAATTATGTTTAATTTACATGTTTTCTATAGATCTACTACTATACTAAATACTATATTATATTTTTTCTTATTTAGGCTTTTATATCCCAATGTTTTCATATATATCCTAAAAAATACCTACATAATTTAGATTAAGACAATATTTTGCCGAGTATTTAACCATTATTGCCACAACAATTTTGTAGACACATATCTGACTATGAAGGTTGCGTTGGGTAAAGGGGCAAACACACACACACACACACCGGCCATTAGAATAGGTCTTCAACCTTCTTTAGAAAAGAAAGGCACGTGAACCTGAGTAGAACAGATGCGTTCCATCTCGTGCATCTTTGAGAGAGTAAAGAGATTTTCATGCTCAACAAAAGAGCTGCCACACCTTTCGCCCGTCAGACGCTTAATTAATGCGAGACCTCTGCGTTTTGTATATTGATTTTATAATCACTTTAGCTGCGGAGTAAAAAGAAAAATAGAGAAAGGAGTTTGTTAAAAAGACTTACAAGGCCTCTTCCGTGTGGCGCGAGACAGACTGCGGAGTGTTTTATTTTAATCAGGCTTCTGTCTGTGCCCGGGCCGTCTCGCCGCTCACACCGAGGATTAACGGTGTCATTCTCAATGAGAGCTCGTGTTCCTTAGCTATTCTGATGACATCACTGATATCAGGCCCTGCACGCGGCCATGTGTAACAGGTTCCACATCTGTGCTTACAACCGGTTATAAGCGGGGAAAACAGGTAGGCAGGTGTCAAAATACACACACGCTAGTTGAGCCTTCTTGTCCAACTTGAGGTTAACGCCCTGCGCTGAGCTGTTGTTGATTCTGATTCTTGATTTTTCTTTCCCGGAACTGATTCATGTCGTCTTCATAATTATTCCCTTCCTCTGCCTTTTCTTCATCTTCTAATTAATATTAATTCAATTCTTTTTTCAGGGCTCGGTTGAAGCACAATGTGGGCTCGTGCTTAATGGCCAAGGAGGAGTCATCCGAAGAGGTAGGAAACATCACAGTAATGAATCTGTCTGAACTTCTGTCTTGAAATAATAGAATCGAAACGCATTTGTTAATATTCTTTCCATTTAAACTGTGGTCATATGATGCTTTGCGTTTTGTAATTATATGTTTACTAAATTAAATCTATTATTTGTGTGGACTTCTAATACAAACCATTATTTTGCTAAATCGTTTTACCTGCGAGCGTGAATTCTACCTGTGTCATGACTGAGGTTTTAATGTCAGTGCAAGAGCTGCGTTGTCAAATAGCATATCCTCACTAGCACGGTGTCAATAGCACAGTGTAAAATAGCACAGTGTCAAATAGCACAGCGTCACTAGCACAGCGTCACTATGACGGCGTCACTAGCACGGTGTCAAATAGCACAGTGTCAAATAGCACAGTGTCAAATAGCACAACTTCACAAGCACAGCGTCAATAGCACAGCGTCAAAAAGCACAGGGTCAAATAGCACAGAGTCACTAGCACGGTGTCAATAGCAGTGTCAAATAGCAAAATAGTGTATTTTGCCTCACTTTGATATTTTAAGTAGATGCAACAATATGGAATTTTAAATATTTGTCATATTAAATGGATAACGGATAATTCAATGTCTGCTTTTTTGGGAGGCTTACTGACGTATTAAAATCCATACTGTCAGTGTGCCACTAGGAACATTTAAAATCACTCAGTAATGACCACCATCATTGGTAGCTTTCTTTTGTTGCTTTGTGAACAATATTATTTATTTGAAATGTCCCGTCTCTCGTTTTAATATTGGGAACTCATATTCTAAATAAACTAATAACAAACAGCTCAAATTAAGAATCAAATGCAAGTAAACCATTTTTATTGTTGCTATTAATTGCCAACCTTCAATTCCCCCGTCTTATTATTATTATTAAGTTATTCTGAAGGGGAAAATGTATTTATTATTGGACATAATGTGTGTGTGTATACATATACACACACACACACATAAACATATAAATATAATGACAACAACAGCATCATTATTGATAAATATAGTAAGGTACAATTTCTAGTAGGGTTACATGTAGGAATATAGTAGGCTTATAGTGGGGTTTAAGGTAGCAATATAGGTTGTTTATAGTGGGGTTAAATGTAGGCATATAGTAGATTTATAGTGGAGATTAAGGTAGGAATATAGTAGGTTTATAGTGGGGTTTAAGGTAGGAATACAGTAGGTTAATAGTTGGGTTTTAGGTAGGAATATAGTAGGTTTATAGTGGGGTTCAAGTTAGGAATATAGTAGGTTTATAGTGGAGTTTAAGGTAGGAATATAGTAGGTTTATAATGGGGTTTGTAGTAAGCTTTATAGCAGGTTTTATAGCAGGTTTTTTGGCTAGCTTTATAACAGGTTTTATAGCAGACTTTATAACAGATTTTATAGTGGGCTTTTTGTCAGGTTATACAACAGGTTTTATAGCGGCTTTATAGCAGACCATTTTAGTATATTAATAAGTCTAATAACAGTGATATGATTTTTTTAATGTTGACCTCTACTATGTCAAGAATGTTTTGATGTTATATGTTTATGGAATTTTATGACTAGTTATCTTTTGCAAATTGTAAACAGTTAATTGATCTAAGAAATGTAAATAGAATATAAATAATGAATA
This sequence comes from Novumbra hubbsi, assembly GCA_016801125.1. Classification (NCBI taxonomy): domain Eukaryota; kingdom Metazoa; phylum Chordata; class Actinopteri; order Esociformes; family Umbridae; genus Novumbra; species Novumbra hubbsi. The sequence continues at coordinate 18,419 of JACXGK010009472.1, forward strand.
TACCTAGCCTACAGGGGCCGTCCAATCTGAATTGTTTGCATGGAAAAATGACCACATTTACAATAAAAAACGAAAATGTAAAATGTCAATGAAAAACCTTTGAGCTCGGTGGTTAAAACGAAAATGCTACTGTTTTAGTTAGTTTTACAGCAACACTCCTCGTATCCATCAAAGGATTCGTTATTATTTCGTTATTCTCGTGCTATAAATACATCTATACTCACATCTTATGCGTGTGTAATTTTCCACCAAGCAGCCTGTGTTTGGTACTTAATGTTTTAAAAACTCTGTCTAGGCGTATGTGTATGTGTGTGCTCGCGGGTGTGTGTGTTACTGTGTATAAGTGTTGGGTTTTTTGGTTTTCTGGAGGATTGATGCGGGAATCCCTGCGCTTTCACTTTCGGTTAATGGTGTGCAGGATTTAGCCGCGAGCTCAGCCGCTCCAACCATCACAACCAATAATCTTTGCTTTACCTCGCGCTCTCGTATCGATAGCTTCTCTCGCCTCCGGCGGCCGCTTTGATATGCTAATGCAGCGCGGGCCGAATTCAGCAGAGATCATATTAATGTTGTTCTTTCTGACGCCGGATTTGGCGCCATGAATATTCACACAACCTTTTTCAAAAGACATCTCTCCAGAAACGCGGCTCATACTTAGAGCAGCGTCTGTGTTTTAATCTGTAGTGTCCTGCGAAGCTTTCAGCATCTGATCAAGCATATCACCGTACCCGCGCACTCAATATGCACGCGCGCCCATTTCTTAGACGCTTGGTGGGTTTGTGTGGGCTGTGCCGTCTCGGAAAGGGTGCTATAAACATAGTTGTTAAAGTAAGAGGACAATACCATTTGGCCCGTGTCTCTTTTTCTTTAATTTTTGTGGCAAACTCGTAAAAGGCGCTTGATTCCGCGTGTGATCCCACTGCCGCTCGCGCCGCCGCCTGAGGCTACTCTCGGCTGCTTAAATAGCGCCATCGCCTCTGGGCCCACGCGCTCCACCGCACTACGGCAATAGCTCTTTTTCGATTGCCCTTGGCTACATAAAATACAAACTACTTTGATTCAAAACATTTTTGGAGGAATTAATATGACGTGAACTGATTGACAGGCCCAGCCGGAAATTGTCACACAGTCGGACACACACAAACACGCACATACACACGTCACACGCACACAAACAACAATCACACACATACGTATAAAAACAGATTAGAATGACTGCATTCATAACAGTATTTAGAGCGGGTAATGACAAGTGTGATCCCACTGCTCTTTCATACATTTTTATCTTATCCCAACTCCAGCCTTAACGGTCAATATGTTTCTGTTTAAACCCTATCCCAAACCTCAACTCCAGCCTCAATGGTCAATATGCTTCTGTTTAAACCCTATCCCAAACCTCTACTCCAGCCTTAACGGTCAATATGCTTCTGTTTAAACCCTATCCCAAACCTCAACTCCAGCCTTAACGGTCAATATGCTTCTGTTTAAACCCTATCCCAAACCTCAACTCCAGCCTTAACGGTCAATATGCTTCTGTTTAAACCCTATCCCAAACCTCAACTCCAGCCTTAACGGTCAATATGCTTCTGTTTAAACCCT
>JACXGK010009473.1:0-12913 GCA_016801125.1 Novumbra hubbsi
AACATCACCCAGACAGGCCCTGTTACGGCCAGGCATCACGCAACATCACCCAGACAGGCCCTGTTACGGCAGTGCCGGTCATTGCATTATTAGTTCTAGTTTTCCTGTTTCTATATTTGACTGGTATCCCCTGTGTCTCGTTAACCCCTTGTTAACTCACCATTTTTCTTCCACCTGCCCTAGTGTTTCATGTCAGTCATTGTTTGATGTCACCGGTGCTGTGTGTTTCACGTTTATGTTCAAGGGCAAAGCATTGAATGTAAGACTAAGTCTTTTGACCAACAAGCCAGTTTCTGTATGTGCCTCTGCGTTTCTGTGACAGGCCCGGACTGACGGTGATGAGGCCCTCCGAAGGTCAGTCCGGGCCACAGTCTGAGGCGTGGCGGTATTGACAGTGGCAGTCTAGAAGGGCGGGACGGTCGAGATCGTTTTCGATCAGGACCAGATGTGGGGTCGGGCCGAAGGCCGCGTCAAAACAGAGGCGAGCCTGACCGCTGCCGTGGGCGGCGGGGCACCGTCCTGCGGTGTAGGGAGGACCCCGAGCCGCTGACTCCGGATCAGGTGTCCACCTGTCGGCCCGCTGGTTGGCCGTAGGGTAATCTGATCCCGGATCTGTGGCAGTGGTACGGTTCTACTGAGGAGGAGCCTGCTGAGGACGCCTCGATCGCCGCTGTTCCCTGGGACTCAGGGTTCAGGTTAGGCGTGAATGAGAGGTCTTTCGATCCCAGACCTGAGGTTATACTCCTGTGTTGACGGGGCTGCCATTAGCCCTTTCCCCTCCCCCGGGGGCAGAGTCTTCAGGTAGAAAGGACTTTTACCTTCTCACGGAGCAGCTATCAGCACATTTGAGTTCCTCAAAGCGATGCTTATCTAAGTGTGTCCGTGAGAGCTGTGTGTGTGTGTGTGTGTGTGTGTGTGAGTTATTGTGTGCACAAAATAATGTGTGTTGGTGGTTGTGTAGGGGCTGTAATTAGATTAATCAGTGATCTTTATTGTTCCTTTATTAATCCAGGTTCCATTTAGTGGACGCAGAGTTCCGTCTAATCGTTTCTCAGTTCAATGTTTTGTGTTGTATCAGCCGGTTTCAGTGTTTGTCTCATATTGTGCAAGCCAATGGCTATTAGTGTATGTGGCTAAAACCCCACCAATGTGAGTAGTGAGAGGTCCCGATGATAAATATCCCTGATTTAATCCAATCCGGCGTAATGTACACTTGGAGAAGGTCATTTTATTTCATTGCCCTGAGTCATTAGCATGGCTAGCAGTTTCTCTTCTTTTAAATTGAGTAAGTTAGTCCAAAGTTGAGTAAGTTGTGAGTTTGCTTTCCCGTATTCTCTGACAGGAAGCAGTCCTCAGCTGCTGTCCTCGCCTCTGTTCCCCTTCCTACCGCTCTAGGGTTCCGTTTGTTCAATGGGTGTCTGACTTGGGTTCGCTGTGACTCGTTTAGTTTCTGTTCCAACTTTCCCGACAAAGTGAGCCGCATACCCACAACCCCCCCCCCAAACCCCAACATCGGCCAGTGAATTTGTTACATTATGACAGTTGATAATGATAATAACACACACATAAAGAATAGACGACTTGTTCCATTCATACTAGTACTGGTTATAGGAACACTACTAATTCTGAGAAGCCCCTTTTGGTATCGCATTATTTGGGTCGCGACCGTTTGTCAGTTTTGTGAGTGTGATACGCCTACATCCACCCCCGCCCTCCCAATACCCCTCCCCCCCCCCACACACACACACACAGTGACAATACTCACATATACATGCAGCGGCCAGCATCCGATTGGCCAGGTAAGGCGCTATGCAGGTGGGGAAGACCGGCTGCACCATGTAGTTGGAGAAGGTGATGGCTATGACGGCCTGACTGGTGGGTTCGATGATCAACAGGGACGTCCACAGGCGGATGAACGCCAGGAACCCGCCGAACGCCTCCAGGATGTAGGCGTAGCTGGCCCCGGACTTGGTGATGGTGGTCCCCAGCTCGGCGTAGCACAGGGCCCCGAACACGGAGAAGACCCCGCCGATGGTCCACACTACCAGCGACAGCCCGTAGGAGGCGCTGTAGATGAGCACACCCTTGGGCGAGACGAAGATGCCCGAGCCGATCATGTTGCCCACGATGAGGCACACGCCGTTCAGCAGCGAGATCTCCTTCTTCAGCTTCATGGAGTCGCTGTCCCCCCCCGAGCCTGCCGAGTGGACCGAGGGCGACTTGCCATTGGTGGACGGCTCCCGCGTGGGGGCGGGGCTGTGGGACGCCATGGCAGCGGGGCGCGGAGTGAACGTCGGCGATTGGGGGTTCGCTAGGGAGTGAGCTGTGATTGGACCGGGGAGGGCCGTCAATCAGTCAGTTTGCGGGGAGATTGTTTTTTTTGGGAAGGTAGATGGCTTCCAGCTACGAACGCGCCTGTGGTGACATCTGCAGAGGGAAGAGACACACCTCTTATTAGCGGGTGCCAGGCTGTTGCCACGGGCGAGAAGTATTCGGGCGCAGTCTAAACTCCGGTGTTGTCTAACAACTAACTCATGACAGTTCCCAAATGCATGTTGTCGGACAGACCAGAAGACGGACACGGAGGCGTGGACACCAAAGCACACGAAGACACGCACGGGCCCACAGGCTGATTATGGGGTTGGCTCTCACAGATGGCTCTTTGGGAGCCATTAGGGGTTTGGACAAATGGCCTTTTAAGCTAGAGTATATTGACAGAGAGGGAGAGAGAGCCAAGTCAACCTGACAACGCTGTAACGTTAAGTACTGACCCGCCCAGGACGGACCCTTGGCCTCTATCATTTAATATCCCTGCTTTAAGGCCACATAGGCACGTTTTTAATGAATACATTCGTACCGGGACAGTGCGGCTTCATATATCACCACAACACAGAGTCAGTAAGGACAATAAAAGATTGGTGCTTCCAGGAGACAGGGCACATAGGGGTCCTGAGCTAGCAACAGTATAACACATACGTGTGGACACACACACACACAGAGACACACACTGCCCTCCATGAGAGAGGGAAACCCGGCCCAGCCACTTCACAATGACCGCGCCGGCTACTAAAGAAGCCGTTTGTAGGTCCTGGGGAGGTTAGGGGAGGGAGATGATTGAGGGTCGAGAGAGTGAGGGAGAGAGGGAGCGAGAAAGTGTACGAGGTACAGTCTGGTAGATGTGCCCTGGTCTGGAGAGAATCAATCACAGCACTGAGTCCGAACACGTCAACAAGACAATCGTGGGCCGTGAGACAGAAACGGGTCACTCTGACACTGAAAGTGAACACGGTTTTCCGATGGCACGATGTAAACCGAGAAGTAGTACAGCAACATGAGTAGGGTTTGGGGTTGAAGCCAGAGTGCCGCGGGGGGGGGACACACGCGTGGATAGATAAACCTCGGCACGTCAGTTTGTCTCAGAGGAAAGCGTGATTGTGGAGAACAGTAGATTGCTCAGTCGCTGCACGTGATTACTAAGGGAAGGGCAGGAGACATTCAGTAGGAGGCTATTGGAAGTGAGGAGCAAGGTCCAATCAGGCCCTGATAAGTAGGATCGTCACTGGGACAATCACATACCACTCAAGGTTGCCGTATCTTACCCCGAAATCGACCTATCCCACGCTCTCGTTCCCTAGCCGTCTACCCTGTGTTTTTCACTCGGTTCGATTTCCACCATTCTGCCCCTAAAACCATCTCTCTCAATAGAAGCGAAGTGGCCCATATCTGTCAAGTAAGCAGAAGTCATTTGGTCAACTCAGAGCTTTTCCACAGCAGGGCCGGCTCAGTTGCCCAGTTGACACTGCACATTTTATTGATGACCACTCAGGAATGCCATCCGAAGTTAACCTGTAATGACCTAGCACCTGAATGAACAACACATGTGGAAGAGTGTCAAATGAACAGCTCACAACCAAATGATGAGTCTATATTAAAACGGGTTGTTTTTCAAACGGCATTGGTGCTGGCTGTGTCACTACATGCCAGGAAGTGCAGGGCTCTTACCGTCTCCAGATGCGTTTTAGGTGAACTCGGCTTGCTTCCCCTCCGGGTCCTGTTGCTGTTGTTCTTTTAAATAGTTAGACGTTTCATGTAAATTCCGCATCCCTCATTGTTTTACTCCCTATTGTAAGAAACGTGATCAAAATGTCGTTCTGCTCAACGTGCGCTCTCCAGTGACACCCTTCCCACGCTGCCCTCTCCTCTCTCCCTCCGCGTCGTCGACCCAACACACTTCCCCGTCGGAGTCTGAAGGTGCACGGGCTGATCAGCTGATGAACTTCTGTTTTCTGGCCCAGCAGCTCCAGTGCCAAGGGGACCCTGGGGAGAGGAGGAGGAAGAGGAGGGACTGACTTTTATAATGCCACTGTTAATGTCACTATGTTCTGACAAAAGGACTAGCTGTCAGATTCTTTGTTTCCCATTGATTAATGCATTAACATGCCTGATTACTTTTTACCTTGATTGCGTTTAGGCTCAGACTGATGAAACTCTGTTTTCTGCCCCCACAACTTAACCAAGACACGAAAAGGAGTCGGAGGGGGAACCCTAATAATGTTAGATATTGACTTTAAAATAAACATTGACGCTAAATGTTGTAACTGTGTTCTGACTATATGTTTCGTTGTCGAATGTTTACGAGACTATAAGTAGGCTACTTGAATTTCTGTGCTGTGGCAATTAATGTCAACAAAATACTGTCATTATAATTTTATGCTAACCAGATGATTGCGTTTAGTTTTTAGACCGTTATCTTAGGCACGGTTAATGTGACAGATTTCCCTTTAGCCCGCAAAACAGATGTCGTGCGTGTGAACCACGTTGGAATCTAATGAATCACTGTGAGAATAGATGATTAAAAGGATTTCGATGAATCGGGGCCAATATTGCCAACTTTGATTGCCTTACAAACTTATATAGCCCCTTCCATCACTACGTTTATATATTATTTTAAATAACTGACAGAGGGTAAGAGTGGGGCAAAATTAGCCAGTGGGTAAGTAGACCCACACCCTGTATCTAGACAACTTTGCACAAACTAGGGAGAGTTCTGTTGCGGGTTGAGCACAAACTAGGGAGAGTTCTGTTGCGGGTTGACAACTCTGTCATGTGACTATACATTCAGGAAGCACAAGTCATTTTTATCTGGCTGTGGTGGAAAGAATCGCATGCTACAGTGGTGAGCATCATTTCGTCTCAAGTAACTGTCTTTTGCTTGTCAAAGTAAAATGTCAGCATCTCAAGTATAATGACTGTGTCAATAATAATGTCAAAGCAAATCAAATTTATTCAGTTTGAAAATGATATACCACACATATTGTTGATTTGTCAACATATAAAACCATGTGAATGATTTAGCTGAAGACGATCCTGAACTAAACTTCTTCCAAAATGGTGGCTGTGGGGCAAAATGAACCCAAATCTTTGGGGTAAACTCATGCAGCGGAATATAACTTCTGGATTCAGGTCCTCAGAGACTCCCCCTTACAATAGAGATGTTTTCTCTGATCAGGAGCTTGAGCCATCCATGGCATCAGACGGGCCAAACCCTGAGCTACAGTCTGCTGCTGATGATCCACCAATTGCTTCAACCCCCATCACAGCTGAGCCACCTTCATCACGCCCATAGTGCTCTTCACCCAGTGACACGGATGTACATCCGAGACACACTGCAAATGTGTCTGAACAAGATTCTGTTTTTGGTTGGATTTACGTTGTTTAACGTTACATTTAACAAAATACTATGGAAAAGGAAAATTATAATATATATATATATATATATATATTTTTTATTTTTCTATTTAAACCTGGTTTAAAAAAAATTATGTCAGTAGGTCACTTCATCCCCAGATGGCTCAATTTACCCGTTGACTCTGATCAATTTACACCTTGAGCCACAAGTTGAGGCACCAGACCCCGTTTTTTGGCCCAGACATATTTTCACAGCCCCTTATCATTGCAGCATTCTGATTATTTCGTTTTACAGGAGATCTTTTCATTTGACTTCGGGATCATTTTTCATTGCCTATAGGACAACAAAAGTAAAAAGTGTCTCAATATACCCCACTCTTCCCGTAAATTCATGGCAAGTCCTGAGAAAAATCCTAAACTAGGTTACACAGCTCCCTCGTGTGGTCATTATTTGCTTCACACCTCCAGTTCCTCAACGTTAGAAAATCTACAGTTTAAGCGTCCATTGAGTCAAAATTAGTCTTGTTGTAGGAGGCATTTGCTTTTTTGTCATGAACGATAGGCACTGGTTTGTTAGCAACTAATTTGTTTTTATGATCAATTCAAGCAAAAAGATTAGACATTACTTTTGGAAGATTTTTTGACTCTTCATTTACGGTCAATATCATTCGTTCGTTATTATTGATTATAAATTGATCAAAGGCGAGTAATGGCTGTCCATCAAAAACACTGTGAACTTCTAGGGCCTGATGAAGCACCCGAATAACCTGTTTAAGTATGCCATCAGAAGATGATCAAGTACCCCCATCAACACCTGTGTGATCATTCCACACCTTTCCTCTCAAACTAAACTGTCCACTTGTTTTTGATTGAGACATGTCGCAGTCTCACTTCCAACGCATGTGGACAAACTTCTCACACATGGCTTCTTTTCAGCCTTTTGTCTCTTTCCCCTTTATGCTCCCAAATTCCTCTCCTTGGTTACCGGTTGTCATGGTTTTAGGAGCCCAGCTACTAGTGGGAAGGGTGGTAGCAGGATTAGGCAGCCATTTTGGGGACAGCTGTCCCAGGTCTGTGTGCGCTGCCCCCCGTCCTGTTCAGTCGCATAGGAGGGATGAGGGCTATCATTGTGTGAGGATTAGAGCTTCCTGTGTGTTGGACTATTACACTGGGAGGGGGAGGACAGACAGAGAGAGAGGGAGGGAAAATGAAAGAGAGTGAGTATGAAAGAGTATGATAGAGAAGGGGGGGGCTCTACAGCTGCACTCTCAATCGCACAAGAACTGATTATCCCTTTCACACACACACACATATGCAAGCGAAAACACACGCGCACACGCCTGAGAAACTTAAACATGCGAAAAGAAAGTGAGGCCAAAAAAGCCAGAATAAGTAGACAGCTATAACACCCAGACAAAGGAGCTGTGAGGCAGACAGTCAGACTTTAAAAGCGCCGGGACAAGCCAGCAGGGCTGGAGTACCCACAGACATAAAGAACATACTGACATGCAGCTAGAATACCTAAACAGACATACAAACAGACTGTGGGCACAGACACTGAGACAAAAAACCAACAGGCTATTTTTTTCACCATCATCGTGATTTTATTCTCTGTTGTGGACATACAGAAATGAAACACTTTATCATCGTACCTACAGCAACAACATACAAAGCCGCACCCCCCCCCCCAAAAAAAAAACATATTTGAAAAAACGAAACTGATCTAATGTAGGATTCAGTGCAGACAGTTTCTGCAGGGCAGAAAAGTTTAACTCTCAAGTGCTTTGAGAGAGAAGAGTGAAGAGAAGAGAGGGATGAAAGCGAGAAATGGGTAGAAGACGAAAGAGGAAGAATACAGAATGAGAGAGAAAGAGAGAACGAGACAAGGCACAGAGGGGCGAGGTAATCTATCAGACATATTGGAGTTCATCCTGGTCCTTCGGAGGGTTGGATGTTACATCCACCAGTTTTGACAATGCTAGCCTGGCAACCACACTTCACAACAGTATAATATAGAACAATCTGTTTGGATTAGGTTACTTCAATATACCCGCGTGCAGAGATCTATAGGACGAACCGAATACAATGCCGATTGGGTTCGTCGATGTTTGTGTCTCCGGTTGCCGCTTGTAAGGTCACTCAGAATGGACTGGTTAGTGTAACACAATCACCATCACCATCAGTGTTGTCGCTGTTTCAATGAACGTATGAACAGTAATGTCTACAGTCAGTGCAACTCCATTGAAACATCAGTACAGCAGCAAGACAGTTCAAAAAGTATAAAGTCAGTAAAAATCATAGACATAGTAAACAAAGATGCTATATACAAGGAAACCGGCGCTACTAAGCTGGCCTGTTTTGGTTGGGAGTTCATACCATTGTTCATAAAGAGTCATATTTCAGTAGACCTCCCGTTTCACTTCATCCCCATTTTAGGACGAAAAATGGGAATTGAATTCATGATTGACCAATACTAGCTGCACTCTAAAACACATATACCTGCTTTTCTAATCAATTATGATCAAACACACTGACTTCATTGTGAGCCATTACAGTGAAAGAGTTTTCTGTGACATGTTGTCATTAAGGCCTCGTCGTGTTCTTTGAGATTCCTACTGAATGACTACTTGGCTACTTTAAATTGTGCATTCTAATATAGACAAACTAGACCAAACTGACTAGTAGCACAATTTGACATAGATATTGAACGACTCATCCTAGAATCAATTCTCAGTGAATGAAGAAATTACATTCCTGTGTCACGGCCTTTAACAACAGGGCCAACGACATTCAGACCCCAATCACATGCCTTCTTACTCAGCAGCCTTTGGGTCACCTCCTTCCTCCCTACAAGCATCAGTGATTGGCTGATCTCCAGTGGCAACAGGTTTCACAGGTGATTTGGCCAATCGTTCCTTTCCAACCTCCTCTCCAGTGTTCCCGTTGGTTGAGACCAAGATCCGATCCTCCGTAGTGTCATTTTCATTGGCCAGGGTGGCAATGAGAGGAGTTATGGTGGGCATGTTGGTCAACAGAGGGTGGGTTTTCATATGTCCCTGTTGATTAAAACAACATTCAAATCTGCATCAACATCTTGATTTAGGCAATCAATAGATGTCCTTAGAACATAAAATAAACACAGTCAAATAAAATACCAAAGCACTTTCCAATTCAATTCTTACCTTTAATCCACTGCGGCTGGCATAAGCCTTTCCACACAGGAGGCAGCTATAGGGTTTGTAGGGCGTCGAGGCTGGGATGGCTGGATGAATGGCTTCCCTCTCCTCTGTGGTGGTAATGGCCACTCCCTCCGACGCAACGACCAACGGGGCGCCTGTCAATGCTGTGACCTCGCCCGCCCCTTCAGGGGGGACGGCGTCCCTGGCATGACTTGAGGGCTCCCCGGGGGAGACACATGAGGCCCGGGGGGGGGGCGGTTCCAGTGCTGTTTTAGGGCTGATGGGAGGGGTGAGAGTGGGTGAGGGGGTGAGGGTGGCGAGGGACTCGGGCTTGGGGATGAATCCATCTGGAGGGTTGGCTTGGTTCTCCATGGACGGCCCGTAGCTGTGGGTGATTCCTTTGTATATGCCACTGCCAGCCTCCGGAACTGGCCTGGGGACACAGAGAGCAAGAGGCATGTTCTCCTCTTCCTCCTCCTCGCCGTTGACCTCCAAGCCTACCTTGTGTAGCCGACTTGGGCTGAATTCAGAGAGGTTGGTTGGGGAGCTGTGAGACTCTTCCACAAGGTCTCCAGACAGACCCTCAACTGTCTCCAACGGTTCCTCCAGGAGCATGGGGTCTTCTGGAGAGGTATTATGGGTCAGAGGTGGACTAATGCTGGCCGTGGATGGCGATGGTTCCAAGTCCCCTTCTGTGGCTGGACTTGCTTCAGCTGCCTGGGATTGCTCCGTAACCGTACCTACCGAGTCCAGGACTCTGACCAGCGGGCTAGGGTTAGACATGGTCACTGATAAGGCCAAAGGATGGAGGACTTGGAGGCTGGAAGGTTTAGATAGAGACGTGGTGGACGCTTGTCCCACATCGGCAGCCTCTTCCTGGGGCATGTCAGTTCCTTCCTCCCCGTCTCCCCCCGGGGGTATCTGGCCCCCGAGGTGCAAGCGGATGTGGTGCTGCAGAACCAGGGCATTGGTGAACTTGCGTGGACAGAGAGGGCAGGAGTTCTGGGTGCGGGAGTTGGGCGGACGTGCACGGTGGGTGGCTAAGTGGGCTCTCAGGCTTCCCTTGGTGGAGAAGTTGCGTCCGCATTGCTTGCAGGGGAAGGGGCGCTCGCCCAGGTGGGTGGCCTGGTGTAGATGCAGGGCCCTGGGGCATGAGAGAACCCTCAGGCACACTCCACACTGGTTGGGGACCAGGGAGGAATCGGTGGATCCGGATAGACCTTGTACCTGGCTGCCCACCCCAGTGTCGGGGTTCAGGCTGAGGCCCAGGGCAGCCATCATCTCTCTGCGGTAGGCGTTGGAGCCGGTGGTCAGGTCCTGGCCTCGGGTGTCCCCGTTGGAGGTGCCATCTCCTGGGCCACGGGTGGCCGCCTGCACCCCTCCCTGGGGCTGCTTCTCCAGTTTCAGAACCAACCGCTGCAACTTGGAGGTGTCAGAAGACTGGGAGAAGGAGGTGGTGGAAGAGGCAGAAGAGGAAGTGGAAGAGGTAGGGGGTTTGGGGTAGGGGGGGAATGGGAAGGGGAGCTGGGTGTGGGGAGAGGTGAGATGGGAGACAGAGGGGTGGGTCCCGGGTGGGTGGAGAAGGGCTAGGTGGTGGGGCGACGGTCCTCCGGGAAAGAGGATCTTGGGAAAGTGGGCCAGCTGGGAGTATGGGTGGAGGGCAGAGTGTGGTGGCGTGTTCTCGTCGAACCGCTGCTGTTTCACCCCTTTGAACTGGCCGGCCATGGAGGAAGAGGAGGATGAAGGCAGCGCGCTGCCTGAGGCACTGGCTGCAGCGGAGGCTCTGTTCAGCTGCAGCAGGGAGTGGGCGGTGGACAACAGCGCCATGTCCATGCTGGGCGGCATCGGCACGGAGGAGGACGGGCGAGAAGATCCCCCGGAGAGGAATCCGAGCGCCATTCCCTCGGTCATCCCCTTCACGCCCCCGAAGGGCAGCTCCTCGTCATCGGCCCGTCGCTTCCGGCGTCTCTGGCCCGTGGTGCTTGCGGGCCCGGGGCTCGGCTGCTCCAGAGCCGGCGGGAGGAGCGAGAGCGACAGCTCGGGGTTCTGTTCGCGGTGGCGCAGGAAGTGGGCCTTGAGGTTCCCACGGGTGGTGAAGCGGCTCAGGCACACGGGACAGTGATATGGCCTCTCGCCCGTGTGGGAGCGCAGGTGGATCTGCAGCGACGAGTCGCTGCTCAGGACCTTCCCGCAGAACTTGCAGGCGTGCTGGGAGCGCCCCATGGACGACGAGCCAGCCAAGGAGGAGCCAGACTGCAGGAGGTGTTCTTGCGAGTGGCCGGTGGCGGGGAGGGGGGGCGTGGAGAAGCTGCCCCCGTTGCTGTGGCCGAAGGGGGAGGTGTTGGAGGACTTCTCGTGGAGGTAGCGCTGGGGGAGCCCCAAAGACAGAGGGTGCACGGAGGAGGCCGGGGAGGAGCTCAGCTGGGAGTAGTAGGAGGAGGACGTCACAGAGGTGGAAGACTGTGGCACTCTACTCCCGTTGGTGTTTGAGAGGCCGGGTTTAGACACAGCTGGCTGGGGAAGGCGAGTTGGGACGCAGGACAGGAGTGAGGAGGAGGATAATGTCGGAACAGGGGCAGCGGAAGTGTGGTGAGGTGGGGAGGGCGATCCGGTGGTGGATGTCTGAGGGTTCTCCACACCACTGGGCTGTGAGGTGTAGATGGTGCCTCCCAACCGCAGGACGTGCCTACAGATCTCTTCCGTCATCTGCATCTGGTGGATCTGCCTCTGCTGCAGCACTCTGAGCTCCTCCAGGAGAACCGCCAGGGTGGGGGGCACCTGCATCTGGCCGAGCCCCAGCGCCGGGGGGCTTGAGCCATTCTGGTGCTCCGGGCTGGCGCCCTCTCGGTGGGAAGGGAGGGAGGATGAGGAGTAGGAGGTAGTGGTGGCGGCGGAGCTGCCCATCTGTGGCGAGGTCATAGTGGAGTGGGCCTGTTGGGAGAGGGTCAGGCCGGATGTCTGAACCAGGTTGAGTGGCAAGGAGTGGGCCTGGGAGGATAAAGATGGGTGTGGGAAGTCTGGAGATAGGGATGAGTGCGTGTTGGGCAGGGAGGTGGCGTAGGACATTACGTGGCTGGGCCAGTGAGGGGGCGACGAGCTCTCGCTAGGGAGGGAGGGCGCGTGGAGACCCCCGGGGGACTGCCGAGGGGCCAGGGGGCGCTGTCTGTCCTCCAGGGAGGTGGGGGAGGAAGAGGAAGAACCAGAGAAGGTCAATTCGGAGCCCAGAGATGTGGACGGTGACTTTGCGGACAGCTGGTCGTCTGTGAACAGAGAAAGAGAGAACAAGAAGGATTGAGACCGGAGCCTTTTCATAGCTTCATTCAACCTAACATTTATTCAGCCTTCATTTCAGGGTGAACATCCCACAAGGAATAAAAGAGACAAAGTCAAATCCTTTTCCGTGATGCAGATTAGATTAAACCTTTTGAGCTCCCAATTATAATTATCATAAAAACTGTATATTTTAATGACAGTGTTTGTACATATTCAGTTTGAAGCTTAATGTTTCTGTTGATAGTCTTTTACTCTTCACGGTATTGTCTAGTCCTCTGTCCGCTCTGCCTCTTACCTGAACAAAACTCAGCAAACACACCAAAAGTGCCTGCAGACCACCTTGCTGCTATGACAACACGTTCAAAAGGACAATGGCCATTGCCAAGACAACCCATAACCCCTCTTAACCCACCCCTCACTGCAGCAGTTCACGTCTTTCATCTCCCCATTCACCCTTCCCCCCTGACGTCAGACCAGGAGTCAGAGGTCGCAACATGCTAAGGGCTCTGGGCACTGTCCAGAAGCTTCTGATTGGTCTGCCCATGTGACCTTTAGAGCTCTGGGGTCAAATTCTTTCAGAATCTTGAGCGCAAAGTGAGAAAGAGAAAAAAGAGAAGGGGGAGGGGAAGTATAGACAATAGAAAGACAAACTAACTATTCCCTCCTAAAGGGACATAAGTGATGGAATGAATGACTGTACAACTCGCTTCAGCTGTAGTCAGTCTTGGATCTCTTTGAGGAGTCATCATGGGTAAAACTAGTTCCAAAAACTA